>JBBPMJ010000655.1:0-17694 GCA_038090255.1 Austroboletus niveus | reverse complement strand
AGCCCATTGGCTCCTCAACCTTGCAGATTTCAATGTGACCATGATTCATGTCCCTGAAAAACTCCTTGCTGGTCCTGATGCCCTATCCCATCACCCTAACCTCCTCCCCCCTGATAATGTTGATAATGAAGAAGTCACCCTTCTACCTCTGTCCCTGTTTGTCAACATTGTCAGTTCCATGCTCCAGGAGCACATCTCATCAAGACAGACCCCTTCATCCTCAAGGCCCTTCAATCCCTTGATGGAACCATTTGCCCCACCTTTTGATCTCAACTCTCTGACTGGCAGTACAACAATGGCATCCTCACTTTCCAAGGCTGTGTCTACATTCCCCCCAATGACATCCTCTGGTGCTCCATCCTTCAGCACTGCCATGATCATGAAACTGCCGGTCACCCTGGATATCTCAAAACTTGCCAGCTCATTGCTGCTGAGTTTTGGTGGCCTGGCCTCGCTCAATATGTATGTAAGTATGTCAAAGGTTGTGCCTCATGCCAGCAACACAAGGCCAACACCTATCCCACTATTTCTCTGCTCACCCCCATCTGCTCCACATGCACCCACCCCTTCCAGCAGATCTCATGTGATCTAATCACCGATCTCTCTGAATCCTCAGGCTTTGATACTCTCTTGATCATGGTTGACCATGGCCTTACTAAGGGGATAATTCTCTTTCCTACCAAGAAAACCATCACTGCCAAAGGGGTTGCACTCCTCTTTTTCCACAAAATCTTCCTCTTTTTTGGTCTTTATGACAGGATCATCTCTGATCAAGGCCCACAGTTTGCCTCCACCTTTGCCAAGGAGTTGGAACATGCTCTCAACTACTCCCTCACACTCTCCACCATGTACCACCCCCAGACTGATGGTAAAACTGAATGGGTCAATCAAGAAGTCAAAACTTATCTCCACATCTTCTGTGGAAACAACCCCACCACATGGTCTGAACTCATTCCCCATGCTGAGTTCACTCACAACCACCACCCCCACTCTGTCACTGGACAAACCCTGTTTTATCTCATGATGGAATATGAACCCTGTGCCCTCCCCTCGGTTATCACCAACTCCCACATCCCTGCCATTGAGAACCATCTCAAAACCCTTATTGCCACTCACAACAAAGCTCTCATCACCCATGAACTCACTTGCCAAGTTATGGCATTCCGAAATCACCAATCCTTTACCCCTTTTACCAAGGGATCCAAAGTCTGGCTCAAAGCCAGAAATCTGAAATGCTCTGTCATCAACCCAAAATTCACCCCAAAACATGAAGGACCCTTTATCATAGTCAACGTACTATCTCCCATTACCTATGAACTGTGCCTTCCACAATCATGGAAAATCCACTCAGTTTTCCATGCATCTCTCCTATCCCCCTATCATGAGAACCCTGTACATGGACTGAACTACCCCTCCCCACCACCTGACCTTATTGATGGGCATGAGAAATATGAAATTGAGAAAATCATCTGCCATCACAGACCTCCATATTTCTGTTCCTTCCTGATCCAATGGAAGGGATACACTGCCAAAGAAGATTCCTGGGAACCCAAACAGAACCTATGGAACTCTGGTCCCCTTCTCAACAACTATAAACATCATCACTAGATTTCCTCCATCTCAACAAACCAACCCAAATCCCTTACAATCATGTTCATTACCCTCTCCATACCCTCTCCCATTCCCAGCAATGTCCCCTTTGACATCACAGAAGCTGGTTGGTCAATGACCACCCCCACCAACAACCCCCTTGAAACCAATGACATTCCCAGCCCTGTACCTTCCCCCTCACTAATCCAATGCCTCTGCAACAATGTGGAAGGCATCTCCTCTGCATGGCCTGGCTTCAGCTGAACCCACCCCAAACCCCTTGTCCCCTCTATGATACCAATTCCCGCCCCACTTGCCTCCCATTGTCTATACCCCCCGCTGCCCTATCCAATCACCCCACACCCCTTGACAATGACCTTGTCACCTCCATTGCCACCAAACTCTGAGACTCTAGTCTCGCCATGGCACTTGACGCCCATATAGAACCCCACTCCCCCTTTGCTCTCATATATTGTCTCTTCTTGATGAACTCTTGTATTGCCATCTCTGCTGCCACCCCCACTGCCTCTGCCGCTCAAGCATTGGCCAACCTTCATATCTGTCAACTCCATCAAACCCCGGAGCACGACCTCATCCAGCTGATGCACCAGCTGGATATGACTGACTTCATTATTGACATCAATCAATATCTCCAAAACCTTGCTGCTACTGGCACTGACCATGTCTCTACCCCATCTGCATCTTCTGAACCACTCTCTGCCCAAGAAGTCACTGCCCTAGACTGCACTGATGACTGCTGGGCCAGTAACCAAGCAGTATGGTCCCTTCCTCCCAATTACCCTCGCTATCATGAGATGTGTTACCAATGCTGTCACCTCAGGCATTGCTGTCTCCTCTGCCCTTTGTATCAATGTCCCATCTGCCACAGGCAATCCCTGGAACATCTCCGATGCGCATGTCCCATGTACCCACATACACCCTGCACACTCCTCTCCTTCTTCTCAGACTCTTTGACATAGCAGTCCCCCCATTCCTCATGCTCCTCCTCTTTGCGCTGTGGCCATCCTATCCCACCAAGACAATAACCCAATGTCCAGATCCCTCAATGGGTCCCCACTACCCCTCCTTCTCCACTGGCAGCAGACAACTACAAGTTCTTTGTCAGCACTGAAGCTGACAACAATGAGACCAGGTCCTGTCATGGTGACTACTAAGGTTTTATTGCAGTCTCACCCATATAATGGGGGTAATGTTACAATTCATTGATCCCCTCTTTTCTTTTCCTTACATTTACTCATTGCATGTATCAAAGAATCTTGACCCTCACTGTTTGAACCCTGCTTGGGTTCTTTTCTTTTACCATTGTCTTTTCATTCCTGCTTACTTATTTAGCATGACTCATCTGCAGTTGTATTACCAACTTCTATCTGATGCCATCACATCTGCTCTGTGGTGACTCAGCTTCTTCGCAATTCCATTGCTTTCTATCACTGACTCACCTTCTTCCTTTACCTACCCTTAACCATTTGGCTTGTATACAGTATATAAACCTTTGATACTTAGGTGTATTCCCTATCTTAGACCTCCTGCAATTTACCTAGTATCTTGGAATTGCCCTTGGTTCCTCAGTCCTCGTCCTACTGTTGAGTAGATGCTTCCTTCAAAACCTTGATCTGTTGCTAGTTCTGCGATGTCCTTAGACCTGTTGATCTCTCGATCCTCAATGGTCCCCAGAACCTCTGTCAAGAAAGACTCTTGAACAGACCCCCCTTTTACCCGACATTAGTCCTATGCCGGCCTTAGCCTTCCTGTCAAGAAACCCCCTCATCAGGCCCCTCGTCCTGTCTGCTGTATAGTGACAGTAAGCCCTTGAACCTCTGCAGGCCTATGCTAGACCATGTCAAGCATAACATCAACAGGCATTTGACACTCTTCATGATACCCTAATCAATATCCCCATCCTCACCCTTGCCACAGACTTCAATCCATTTCACATCAAAACTGACAGTTCTGGCATTGGTATTAGTGCCATTCTCTCCCAGTTTCAACAAGGGAAATGGCATCCAATAGTGTACCTTTTTCGGTTGCTCCTTCTAGTGGAGTGAAACTACCATGCTTCTGATCTTGAATTCACCACCATCATCAAAGCAGTAACAACCTGGCAATACTTCCTCCTCAATGCACATGTCCCACTCAAGATTCTAACTGATCATCAGAATCTCATGTACTACTCTATGCCTCAAGATCTCTCTCAGTGACAGGCACAGTGGAATCAAATCATGCAAGAATTCCACTACACAATCATGCATCATGCTGGCAAAACAAATCACATCAATTCTCTGTCCTAGAGGCCAGATTTTGAAAAGGGAGTACAACATGACAATAAAGGCATTACCATTTTTCCATAACTTGTGAACTCTTCCCACATTTGTTTACAGCAGAATCATATGGCATTGGCTGTGGAGAATGCAGTGCCATCTGATGAAGGATACCAACCAGTGGACATTATTATTAATCATGTACAGACTTTCTCTTTTTCCCATTTCTCTAATGCTATTGATATGAGAACACTAGTGGCAATGTGTATAGCTAAAGATTCTGCAGATATTGACACTCAGATTTGCATATGCCAGCATCTAAAGGATGCCAGGATATCCTGTGCATTAGTGCAGTCTCATCCTCATTACTATACTAAAGCATTTCTACGACTCACCTCTTGCAGGACATCTGGGAGTACAAGCTATGATGAGAAAACTCCAAGCCAGCTATTACTGGCCCACCTCATTGAAAGATATCAAGGAGTACATCCATGGATGTGATTACTGTCAGAAGAATAAGGCCAACATACAGGCTTGCCATATACCCCTGCACCCACATGCCATATCTACAGCACCCTGGCAACACATCTCACTGGATCTGATTACACCACTCTCTGAATCAAAGGGACACAACATCATACTGGTCATCATTGACAGGTTCTCAAAAATGATATGCATCTTCCCTGTCAATGCAACCATCACATTCAAGGGAATCACCACCCTACTCAACAATGAAATATACAAGCTCCACAGCTTACCACAGAAGGTTATTTCAGACCAAGGATCCCAGTTTGTGTTGGGCTTCATGACTGAACTTTATAAAATATTAGACATACAGGCCAACCTGTCCACAGTGTTCCATCCACAGACTGATGGACAAACTGAGCATTACAATGCTTGGGTTGAACAATACCTTTACATCTATATCAACCACTGACAATCTGACTGGGTTGACTGGCTTTCCATGGCGGAATTCGCACATAACAATACTCTGCATTCTATGACCCAGCAAACCCCTTTTATGCTCAATTATGGTCATGAACCCTGGACAGGACAAGGATGGCAAAGGACACTGTGAAATAAGTCAGCCAATAAATTCGCACAACAAATGACCAGATTATGGAAAATGGCTGAGAACTCGCTATATCTAGCAGCTAATGACATGAAGAAATACTATGACTGCTCTAGTTAGGAAACACTAGAGTACAAATCCAGTGACCTAGTCCTTCTCAAGGCCTCTCACATATATACCAATAGACCCATAAAGAAGCTTGAACAGAAACAGTTTGGTCCCTTCAAAGTCATTGCCAAACAAGGTGTTACTTCCTACAAATTGGACTTACTACATGGCTGAAGAATCATTCATCCAGTCTTTCACAAATTCCTCCTCCATCCTTACTATGCACCAACAAACTCTTCACAACTTGCACCACCACCACTGGTATCCAATCTTGTTGACAACATTCCTGAACAGGAAGTTGAAGAAGTTATTGATTCCTGACTCTGAGTGTTACAAGTAGATGCAGTTCCGGAACTTGTTCCCACACTTCCGACACTTCTGAGATACCTTCCCACAGTTCCGAAGGTTCTGGAATCTCGGAACCATCAGAATACTTTGCCACTCTTCAATCAGAATGGAGACCCGAAGATGGACTCCTTCCAGAATGCTATTGAATACTATTCCCTGAAGACTATGCTCCATATGGTCATATGGAGATCCCTATTCTTGACTCACCCTGTTCCTCTTTTATCCCACTTTTGTAACTCTTGCCATGTGTTCCCAGAATCACTTTTGTTACAGATCTCCACTCCTCCTTCCATCCTCCTTCTGATGGCAGTGTTGTCCCATTCCTACCATTGATCCATGAGGCCATTGTAGCATACCATGTGCCCTGTCCCATTGCCTTTCTGTTCCGAGATGGTTCCAGGCTATATAAATAATTAGTAGTTGTCTTGTATGTTTCCCAGCTAGATCTGTGCAATTATACGCAGTGTTTAGTCTCACCCTGCCTGAGTCTCGAGTCTCAGCAGAGAACTTTTCGGATATATAGGACTTTGTGTTGCCTTTAAGGACACACTGGGACTAGACATTGCACACACGTAATACTGAGGTGAGAAGTTCTCCTATCTGGTATATTGGAAAGAATTTCTGGTCAAAGAAGATGAATGGATTGGGGCAGACAAGCTACCCCACATGCAGGATACAGTCAAACGATTTCATCACAAACATCCTACAGCACCACAACCCATTCAGAAACTTTGCTTATGTTCAATAAGCCTTACCCCTGGTCTGGTCACACTTCCTCATGAACCCATCTGCCTATGCCTGTCCTGTCAAGAAACACCTACTTTTAAGGATCCCATATTTCTAGAGTTTCATCAAAGATATAAACACTTCAACAATTCTCTCTTTGAAATACTGCCAATCGATGTAGACATTGATCCTTAGAGAGGGAATTATGTTAGGATTCTTTTCCTTTTTTGTATTCATGACTATTATGTACACTCATATGTGACTTCTGACTCAATTCATATCATGCACTGACATGTCATATTTCACGACATTCCATTTGCTTCCATGAACACTGATGCATATATCTTAGATGCTTCCATGCCTGCCCTACATAGTGGTCTGTGCACCAGATTGCATGTATATAAGGGGGGACTTCATCATAGGAAGCCCCCATCTTCAGTTTATTCATTGTTTTACCAAATAACCTAAAGGGCAACCTGAGGGCCTTTCTAGAAGTCCTGATATAAGACCAGGCTTAGCATGAACATGCCTGTTAAACAGAGGTACTGATTGCGAATGTGACTCGGACCGTATTGCCTTATCTCTGAAATTCCTGTAAGGTAAGTTACCACACTACAGTATCTATACAAGATCTGTCTGGAATCACCATAGCAGAAAGCACTATTGGATAGAATGGCAATAGACGCCCTTGGACACAATGCGCTGTCTGAAGTCAGATGCCAACAAGATCGGAACGTCTGTCATACCACAGGCATGTGCTGAACCTTCTCATCTGCAAATGGTGGACTGATGGCACCAGTAGCCATCTCCGACCATCACGAAGCAACAGGGACCTAGACTGATGATCAGATAGCACCTGTGGTGAAAGAGGACAACCAGATCCCCAATTATTGAGGGAGGGGGGGAAGGGGTGGTCACCAGACCAGCAAAACACATACAACCACTTACTTAGATAGGAGCCTGTAAGACCACAAACGCAATGAATCACATTGATATAATTGATAAGAAGAAAAAAAAGTGGTAACAAACGTGGCTCATCAAAAAAAAAAACAGCATGAGTAGTATAGCTTGTAATGGAAGGTCGGGTCAAAAGGGAAGGAGACTGCCTGTACCACAAAGGGCAATTTGTCTGCTGAAACAGAGCATCTGTGTTCCTCCGGGAAAGTATGCAAGTACCTATGCCACCAGCACGACGACCTGTCCAGGGTGTCAATGTCATGGATAACCCAACTGAGTTGGACCAACCTGAATGATGTCCGACAAGAGTGAACCGAGGTATGATTGTGCCTGGAACGAACGTTAGGGGTATGCAACTGAGAAAGTTGCCAGGCTTACCCCAAGCGCGAAATAGAGAGTGAGACCGAGACTGGTAAAGTAGACAAAGGAAAACAGCAGTCTTTCTTTAGAGACCAAGTGTTTGACATGATTTATGGGTCCGATGAGTATTGAGAAGCTGGACAAGGTATCAGTCCAAGGTAAGAGAAGGTGACTGCAAAATGACTTGCCCAGCCATGACGAGAAGACTGCCCATGCTGCAGCAAAGATGAGATGGGGAGAGAGGTGTAAAAGAGAGACCAAACCTGAATGCGAGTGCAAATTTGGCAGGACATACGGGGAGCCAGGGGAGTTCCATGAATGCAAAAAAGAAGCATATGCAGGCACCGATCAGACATGCGCCAAAACCGAGTAGTCTGCGGAAGTAATACTATTATTCAAGCAGGAAATGACTTGGAGGATGAGGTACCTCTCCCACCACAAGAGTGCAAACCAAGCTTCTTCTTCATTGGAGTGTTTGCTCAATCGAATAGGCATGTAGTCACCCATGACGGCATTGTAGAAGCGGGAAAATGGGTTGGCAGATGATTGGGCCGGTTGGGCTTGCTGTGAGTCATCTGTTGGACCTCAAGCCCAGTGGAACTGGGAGAGGCTTGAGTGAAAGGACTGTTCAGTGTTGGGAGGAGGCATCTAACCAATATGATAAACAAGTGTACATTGCTTACACTACCATATATAAACTTGACGCCTATCTCTGCTTCCACCACCTCTGTCTCGATTGCAGTCATGGTCTCGTCAGAGTGTTTTTCAACTTTTTTATACACAGGCCAACAATTAATTTTGGAATTTGAAACCGCAAGGGGACTAGACATCAATACTTGACGAATGTGATGACAATTTGACTAATCTTCTGCTGAGTGAGAAGTCCTGAGTTTTCAACATATTGAGCATCCACTGGTTTCGTGTCAATTTATTACAAAACTTTGGTTCAAATGCACTCAAGGGAGGTTGCACCTGTCTGGCCTTGTGCTGCCATGATAATACCAGAATTACTCTCCGATCAATCTTATTCTATATCACGCTCAGCTCCTCAGCATGCAGTCAACCACTCTGTCCCTGATATCTACACTTACATATTGCAATTGTCGACTCGGGAACGACCAATGCCAGGCATTGACACAAATGTTACTTATGTAGGATACTAATATATGCATTTACATCAATGCTTCAAAACAATATAAGGGAATCTTCGATGGTAAATTAGAATGAGAATATACATTTTTACTCCACTTGAACGACACATCGAAAAGAGGGGAAAGCCTCCAAGGCTCTGATGGCACATCAGGTTAATATAGCTTTTCATACAGTATGTTAGTGTAAGAACATTAGCTGAGATCTGAGGTGGACATACAAATGATTAAGCCAAACGGACTTCTGCGTACCACCAGTATCAATCATCATCATGATCCAGTGCCTATAGATAAGGTAATATGTCCAGCCTTACTAACTTGTTGGAATATTCGGACATACGGTGTGTGGTTGTACAGCCACCGGATTACATAAGCGTAAAGCGCACATATTTTGTAGTACTTGCCATAGTTAGCTTTCTTTAGTGCTACTACTAGAGATTCTACAGGTACAGTACTTACCTTTAATACCAGTGCTACTACTAGAGATTCTACATAACTTACATAGCCTACTCTAAGCTTCAGCGACACATATGTCGACTCACTACCAATTTACCCTAGTGGCACAAGTTCGACTCATCTGGTACTCACTTGTGCCAATGAGTGAAGCGTACCCTTCAGGGCCTTCATGTGGACTGTCTATTCAGGCACTATACTAACAAGCCGTTCTTTACTTAAAAGTTGACTTAGTACATCTGCGATGACATCTATACTTAGCAAAGATGATGATTTGGGGTAGACAATATCGCCTTGGAAATCCCCAACCATCAGTACTACTTCAGTGCTGATCGGACTGCATAGCTGGTCATCTTTGTCATGGTAATTGCCACTGGCCATTAGTAAGTTACACCAAGATGCTCACACCACAATCAACATACTTGTTCGGCGCATGGCTGTTCAGGTAGGGTAAAAAAATGGTTCTTGTGGCGAGTGTATCACAGGCACCATGCATATGCATTTACATCATGGTGGTCAAGAACTTGATGGAGACGTCACCCAGGCTCCGTCCCACTATCTCCGTCGGATATTACCTATCACCATTATAATTTCATGAGCAATAACTTACCGAATTGCTATATGACACATGCTTGGTCATGAATGGATCAATTTCTCTTCACCGATGGTAGATGTCCACCACAAAAATGATGCAGTTTGAATGGGTGCTCTGTTTCTGTCGCGGTCAACGAAACCAATTCACAAACTTATGGTAATGATGGGAACTTGAGTCAGCCGCCATCAACACACACATCGAGGTTCAATAGTTCAAGACCCATTAATCCACTAACTTCCACTAGGCTATGATTCACAAGCCAAATTGTACTAACTCTCGTAAAATATCAAGTTTTGCCCTACCTGTTGGCGAGATCGATAAAAAGACAACAATCTTGCGCATGATTTCAAGTGGAGGGATTAACTCCCGTGGTTGCTAAAGCATATGAAGATCAGAATGGGTTGAGAACTCGAAGCATATGTACATCATCACAAATCGGTTATCTATGTGGTTCAATGGAGAATTGTTGGGCATACATATGGCAATTGTCAATCACTTCTAATCACATCTTGTCTATAATTGTGAACTACCAGTATGTTCATTGATGGATTCCAGCTGAGACCTGATGCTGATGTATGAATGATGAAACCAAATGAATTTCTGCATACTGCTGGTACATCATCAATCATCATCGTGATCCTCACCCTCACCATCGTGATCCTTGCCCTCACCACCATGATCTTCACCCTCACCATCTTCACCCTCACCATTGTCATTGTCACCCTCACCATCATGACCCTCACCCTTACCATCCTCACCCTCACCCTCATCATTATGACCCTCACTATCCTCACCCTTACCATTGTGACCCTCACCATCACAATATTTATCAATAGCATCTTTCACTGCATCCTTGATTGAATCGGACTGCTCTTCAAACTCATCCTTCTGACATTTCTAATTCAAAGGGCTTCAAAGTATGAATTGAAAGCATCTTCGAGCATGGAGAGACAATGACAGATTTTATCAACTGCCTCCAGGACTCTCTCTAAAGAGTCCTTCTTGTCGCGAAGATGCTCCATAGCTCTCTCAATGTCTGGAATTAATCTATTGATTTCTTCATGAATGGTGTTGCCCTTGAACTCTTCAAGTTTTTGTTCATCTTCATCTTCATCTGCAGATCACAAATCTTTGGCTCCTTCTTTGACACTCTTGATGACCTTGCTTGCGGTCTGGACAATATTCTAAATGAATGGTAATAGTTGGACAAAGCTCAAGAATATGAATGGTGGCACTCACATTCACCTGCTCAGCATTTCCACCGTTTCTCAGGAATCCAGTAACAAAGTTGTTGAAAGATTTGATCCTGTTGTCTACTCTTTGGAGGTCACTCACACTGTCCCCATGCCAAGTTGCATTGGCAGGGGATGCGAAGGTGGCCAGCGCGAGGCAAAGAGTTACGAGGTAGCGACGAGGCTGCATTGTGATTCCAAAGGCAACGAAAGAGAGTGAGGTACTGGGACAAACGCTGGGTAAAACGGCCTTAAATACTGAAAGTAGCTGACAGCAACCTGATCAAAAATAGATGCTGAAATAAGAAAATGGTGTACGTGGTGTGACGAGATTTTCCAAGTTATTACTTATCCAATAGACTCCGTTAGTACTTAAGAAAAGTTTTCCTGGTGCTACTCTGGCCCACATTGACGTTAAGGTCCTGTTCAGTATCCTCAGTATCTTCAGATATAACTGTAGCCAAGTTACCAACTCTAGTTACCTTGGTTATGACTAGTCCCCGTGCTGTGCAAGCCACAACTCAGACTGATCTCCATCCCGTCAATTGTCGGAGACAAAATAATTCAACTTCTGCATCAGCATGCAAGTATGCCCTCCTACCACCATGCATACAATCACAATTGCCGAGAACCAAGTTTCAGATGGAGATCAGTCTGAGTTGTGGCTTGCACAGCATGGGGGCTAGTCATAACCGAGGTAACTAGAGTTGGTAACTCGGCTACAGTTATATCTGAAGATACTGAGGATACCGAACAGGACCTAAGACGCATAAGCTAATGACTTCCAACTGAACTTCGGCTGTTTCATTTCAGCTGTTTTGCTGAGGGCCTTGCATGACTTCTTGCTCGACATGTCACATCATATACCATATGGAGTGCCGTCATGCCCGGATCACAGTAGAGCGACGGTCCGATGAGAAGTTTTTGCGGGGATCCGGCAAATTTGCTTGAATCTCGGGCACCCGCATGGCTAGTCAGTGCCGAATAAACAAATGCTCTCGAGAAAATGTCACCTGCCACGTTAGGCCCATCACTGACACGGTGGGTATGTGGAGTGCGCACTTGACTCATCTCGTGTAAGTAACTTAGTAAGTAGCCTATCTGCAAAACCACCTGAAATGAAACAAGCGAACAGCTGGAAGCTGTCAGTTTATGTGCGTTACGTTCCGCAGGAAAGCCTTTTGATTGGTGGATCCCTCTCACGAAAGCAAAATCGTGTCCAAATGGGTAGGCATGTTTCGCACTAATCCAAAAACAGAGCGGACAAAAAACATCCCAAGATGCATCCTGGGTTGCCGATGGGCCAGTCGGACATCTCGACGAGCAGCATATCGTTCTTCTTTATCTTGTGCTAGGTGATGGGACCAGGGAAATGTACTGGAAAAGATATCTCTTCTAATATTTGCGTCGAGCTCCTCCATGAATGGATCTTCCGTGTCGAGAGTCACTAGTTGTTCCCGAAGCTTTGCCTGAATCTCGGGTGCCAACAACGGCCAGTCGCCAAACTCTTTTCGACAGATTATACAAGCTGTTCTTTCTTCCATTTGTCATGCTCACCTCGTTGGCACTTGTGCATTACACAACCCGGACTCGGTCGCGCACCTTAGGCTGCTAGATACGAAGAAAGCTGAGCATATTTACGAGGCGCAGGGATAAAATGATTTTGTGCTCTCAATATGGGGAACGTACTAGATCACTGAGTTTCCGCCGCGTCGCGAATTCAGCCTCATTATTCGTTTGGTTATTTTAAAATACGTCGTTCAAGTCAAGTCAAACTTAACTGTGATGATAATTACACAACGCGAGACTGATAGGCTCATGAATTACTCACCTGCCAAGAGACCAATAGCGACAAGAGTCATACTGAGCCATTGGACCGATCTGAAGGAGACTCGCGTCACGTGTGAGGATATGAGATGGTGACATAAGCCAATTTTCCATGGACCTTCTCCGGTCTTGGTTCACTGCGCACGGAGGCGTTTTTTATGACTCTGTCGTTCTCGCTCGTGGTGCCTCGTCCTCCTCGACGTCCTCAACCGCATTTCTGATCGTTTTACAGGACCGTTTGGCGCGTCCGTGCTCGCACCGAAGCTTACTGAAGACACCACTGTCGTCACCTGTCCGTTTGCGCTCGTCATCACCAAAGATTCCTCGTCCGAGGCTTTGAAAACCCTTCTCGGGCCCGACGCGCATACATCACTCGACGTCTGGTCCGAACGCCAGCTCATCTGTTCGTACCTCTGTTTCCATTACCTCTGTTCCGAGACAAGGTCGATTGTAATCACTTCTTTTCCGCACGCCCCTAACGATGGCACACAGCTCACCCAAGGTGCTTTGTCACTTTCCCTACGTCCGATGTCTTCCCCCCGCTTCGGATCTCTTGACATCGCTCCATTTCACGCCGACCGAGCGCGAGATGCTCCGCGGTACGAATCTCTACGGCGCGACGCTCGATCGCGAACGCGACTGGCGGGCGGAATGGGCGGAATGCCAATCGCTTGTGCAGCACGTCGCTCCAGAGTGGGGTTATGCATTCACCTGGTTCGTCGATCGTATCTCGAAACGCTCTTGTTCACGTCGTGATAGGGACGTCTACGTGACCGCTTCGACCTATCTCTCATCTCGCGCGTTTCCGTCGTCTATCCTGTCTTCTTCCCCTTCCCTCGTTGCCTCTCCGTCCACCTATCCCGTCCTCATTCCCGGCGTCGATCTGTTGAATCATAGACGTGGAGAACCTGTCTCGTGGATCGTCACTTGTCAAGATGTAGCGAGCACTTCTGATACTATCTCTCTCGTCGCACATCCCAGACCCAACTCAGAAACGACATGTACTCACGATGAACTGATCGAAGTGTTCAACAACTACGGACCCAAGTCAAACGATGAGCTCATCCTTGGTTATGGGTTTACTCTTCTGGATAACCCAGACGATTCGATCACACTCCAAATCGGCGGTGGTACCACAACATCACAAAAATGGGTCGTTGGCCGAAACGCCCAAGATGCCGAGGGCCTCTGGTCCGAAATTCGAAGCATGATCGCAACCGGAGACAGCAAATATGAATTCGAAGACGATCTCGAAACAGCTGCCGTATTGTCGGACATGGTTTTGGCAAAGCTGGACGGTTTCGCGACGCTGGAGGACGTGCGGCAGCGTCAGCAAGTTCGACCGGCCGTCAAACTCATGGTGGAGCACTATATCGCGGGTACGCGTCATGACCTGGCCGAGTCTCTACTTAACTTCTTTCTACACAGGCCAACGGGACATTTTTCAGTCGATTCTGGAATTCGCAGAAGATAAACGACAAGCAGCGATCGAAACCGCAAGGGAACAAGGTATCGATCTTGTGTTTGATGAAGATGATGACGATCGATGAATTTGGCGTGACTATGACTCTGGAGCTTTCGTGTAAATAGATGGGTGTTCGTTTGCATTTGGTCGCTGTGATTTTATTTACGCTTTTGGTGAGAATATAGGGAGTTGAATGTTGTACTGAACTTTCAACTGAGTGATAGGTTACGTCTTCTCGATGTATTGAAGATGCAACAGCCCCCTAATTACCTATTGTCTTTCAATCTATCTTGGTTCGAAGTACGCCTCCTGTCATCCCAGAAAGGTGTCCAAGAAGTTACTAGTGGAAGATTTGAGACAATGAAAGTAAGTGGCGCCGAATCAGTGAATTTCCAGGGGTCCCTTAATCACTTGCCCTTTTTCAGAGCCTTGATTAGAGTACAGGGTGAAAAGCCTTGAACGTTAGCAGAGTAAGTTCGTTCTGCTGATCAAAATGGGATTTAGCACTTCGTGATCTTCCCATGTCGCTTGACGACCAGCGGTCTCGATGTGAAATGCTCAATCATAGATGTTTGCACGACAGCACAAAAGTGCAGTGGGGAAGATCCACGTGTTCGCACCAACTGCGGAAGTGCCAATCAGCATTCCTTGTAAGTATATCTGGGCTCTGTAAACGATCCTCCCCACTCCTACCGTTGCGGTCTCACATACGCGAGCCGCCTCTGTCTACTCCCTCGATAAGGCATCAAACAGGTGACCAGTAGTACTCTTCCGGAAGAGCGGCGACGATCTGGGTAGCGGAGACCGGAGGCTCCTGGCGGAAGCTTTTGCAGGCTCGAAACCGCCACCCATCTCACACGATGTTCTTGTGACGATACGGCAGACTAGATAACCCTTCGCACACAGACAAAGGACGCCACCAAGGACCCTAGGTTTTCTGTATCATCTGTACAAATCCTCTTTTCGACTGAGATCCCTCGTCCATGAACAGTAAGCCATATTTCGGAACTATCGTTTATTTCAAAATTCGGTTTCCCGGGCATGATGTCGAATCTTTTGTTCTTACTGCCTCAACCACTGAACGAGCTCCTTCCTCTCTCAGGATGACCTTCTTCTGGAATGGTCTCGTCTCACCAAACGGTCTTTTGTTTTGACGTCTCATTTCAGCATGCGCTATATTGCCATGTTCGATCAGGCTGCACTTTCTTCAATCCTTTAAAGAGGGCATCGGATGCAACGTTTCGTCCCAGTACCTCACTCCCTTTCGTCGCCTTCGGAATTACAATGCAGCTTCGTCGCTACCTCGTGACCCTTTGCCTCGCGCTGGCCACCTTCGCGTCCCCCACCAATGTAACTTCGCACGAGGACAGTGTGAGCGACCTCCAAAAAGTGGAAAACAGGATCAAATCGTTCGACAAGTTTGTTACTGGATTCCCGAGAACCGGCGGAAACGCCAACCAGGTGAACGTGAGTGCCACCGCTCATGTTCTCGAGCTTCGCCCGACAATTACGTTCATTTAGAATATTGTCCACGCCGCAGACAAGGTCGTCAACAGCGTCAAAGAAGGAGCCGAACATTTGCGATCCCATGATTATGAAATCGACGAGTCCGAGGGCAATACTATTCGCAATGAAATCAATAGGGTCATTCCAGACATCAAGAGGGTTATGAATGATCTCGGCAAGAAGAAGAACTCTTTACAGAGAGCCCGGGGGGCGGTTAATAAAATTAAGGGCCGTCTCTCCACGCTCAAAGATGCTTTCGATTCGTACTTCGCCGCCCTTTTGGAAGAAGCCCCAGTATGTCGGAACAGTTTTTTTGTCCACGATGACGCCGTTAACGTAAGAACTAGGATTCTCAGAAGAACGGGTTTGAAGCGCAGTCCAAGACAATCAAGCGCGCAGTGGAGGGTGCTATTCGTAAATATCGTCATGGGCGACAGGGTCACCATCAAGGCCATCATGGCCATCATCACCATCAAGAATATTGATGACGTACTAGCGGCACGCAGAAATTTGTTTGGCTCTTATCATTCGTACGTCAGCGTCGATTCTCGGCTGGAATCCATCAACGGACATACTGCTAGTTCACAATTTTAGACAAGACGCGATTAGAAATGATTGATAGTTGCGATACGTATGTACGACGATTCTCCGTTGAACCACATAGATAACCGATTTGTGATGATGTACAATGCTCCGAGTTCTCAACCCATTCTGATCTTCATATGCTTCAGCAACCACGGGACGGCGAGTTAAGCTCTGCACTCGAGATCGTGCGCAAGACTGTCTTTTCGTCGATCTCGCCGGCGGGTGAGGCAAAACTCTAATTGGAAGTACGAAAGAAGTTACAGCCTCTTATCGTGATACAGAAATATTCTACGAGAGTTTGTATAATTTTGCTTGGGAATTGTAGCCTTCTAAGTAGGAATTAATAATTTACTAAAACAGAAGTACATATGCAGCTTACCGATATGATACAGCTGACGAGCCTCCGTATAGACGGTCATGGTAGGGCTTACGATGACGTGAAGAGAGATGTAACGCCGGTCTCATTTTGGTAGGTGCGAGGCCCGTGAGATGCGACATACTGTAATTACCTACAACGATAACTCTCAGACTGTGACTTACATGACCTCCACGGAAAGGAGAAACCGGACCAGCAACGGTAACCTGGCATTCCACTTGGTCACCATGTCAGCATCAAAGAATCGCACCCATGTTTTCCATCTCGAGTGAATTGGAATTTAAAGAGATGCTCACTCGGCTGCAGAAGTTTCGTTCCTCTCTTACTTTCGAAGAGGTCTTGGAGGTCAGACGATGCATTCTAGATTCGTGGGTGTGTGGGAATTTGAAGGTCTAGTTCGAGTGATAACAGATCGGAGAGAAAAAGTAATCGTCGAGAGCGATATGGAAAACCAAACCTGTCCTTCTGAGCGCTCAGACTCAGAAGGGTCAAATCGTGCCAAAGAGAGGACACCAAGAACCGACGGGCAGAAGAAGACGGGCATTTCGGCACGAACCAACCCAAAGCGTGGCTTAGGGCCACCTGGCACTAAGGCCACACACCGAAGCTGCGTTGAAGCACGCCAAGAAAAAAACGATGCATATACATATTGCCTTGTAGTCCCGGTGAGTGTTCCCATCCATGCAAACAAATTAAAAATATCACCAATGCCTCGCCCCAATTGTTGTCACTTATAGTAACCAGTGTCTCTCACCGTCCACCGCTTTGCTTCTTTTATTTCCGCTTGGACCTTGTGCAGCGCTTTGGACGGTTGGTTTCTGTCAAAGCAAACCTCGGTGGCCTCCACTCCCGACCACCTGGTGGTCCAATGACGCAGACGGTCCACAAGGAGACACACCGTGGTGGTATAAATATCCAGGCTTCATGTCGAGTGTAGCCCACCAACATAAACCCCCATCTCCAACAACACCACCAGCGCAATGTCTGACGACGCATTTGTCTCTATAATATTGAAAGAAGTCTGGGCTGAATTTGCATCCCAGTTCACGAAACCAGATGCATTCAAG
>JBBPMJ010000654.1:0-14305 GCA_038090255.1 Austroboletus niveus | reverse complement strand
GCACAACAACATGGAACCATCTGCAAAACAACTTATAACCCACCCACCCACACCTCCACCACCACAATAGTCATCCCTGCATGTTGTCACCAGTGCTGGAGATGACTAAAAATGATGTACCTGTTTATATAGAAGATGTTAGCCTCTGTCATTGAATCACCTTGAATTCAACAAGGATTGACAGTGACACTTGGGAACTTGGGAATGAGATGGCAAGGTTGAATGAGGTGATGGGTAGGGACGATTGCAGCATTGGGCTGATGCTAATGAGTTGAGCAAGTCACACAAAACATCCCAACACTCTGATCAAAATGGCTCAGCATCTTGAACCAGTGAACATATGTCAAAGGGTGCACATAGTTGCCAAGGTAAGGTGGGAGCTTGAAGATAACATGGATCTCAGCCACATGAAGTTCTGAAATCATGCTTAGTGTGCTTTAACATAGGTCATAGATGACAGGATCTATCATGAAATCCACCATGGTGGGTCAATTCCTCATCAAATATAGTGGGAATGGTGTCAAACCTTGTGGGTGTTGGAGGCTTGTGGTAACCATTATCATGTGGTGGATATGAGCATAATCTTGCAGTGAGACTTCTATTCATCAAGTGTTCATGAGGCAGTACTTGAATAACAACATTGTTGAAGCAGTCAAAGCAATCATTGATATTTGGCTGGAAGTATTGGCACCCATTGGTCAAGGTGCTGAGGAAATCCTGGAGTGCATGAACAAAGTGGATCACTCCATGATTTTGTTGCAGATACTGCACTGTCTTTGCCAGAAAATGAGGCTGCTGGGAGATGTGATAGGAGGGAAAGAGCTTGGTTGACCTTCACACAGCATGGCTGAGCCTGGTGGCAGCATACTTGTGTGGATTGGCACTCTTGTTCACTGTTAAGTCTGGTTCCGCTGGGATCCGGATACATGACTCTGGAATGCCAGAATTGTACTGTGGTCAGTGTGACATTGGCTTCACCTTATATGGTGCATCCTTGCCCAAGTCCGATGTCGCTAATTTATGAATGGGGCAGACTAGAGATCTGGAGTGTCAGAGGTGAGTTGTCAAGACTCAGATGAGAGAACACTGAGATGAGATCAATGGCGAAGACAGGAGAAGCGGAAACTTAGATGAAATTCGAACTGAGGAAGTAAGACATATTACAGTGGGTTTATATATGAAGGTCAAAGTCCAAATGTAGTAAAGTCAGGGTCAGAGTGACGGAGGAAATAGAGTACTGCTGCTGTGCCGGTCAGTCGCACAGCTGGAGCTGTGCGCCTTACCCTGAGCACTGCAGTGATGAAATGGAGACTAAACTATGAAGAGAACAAAGGGGAATATAACATAACATACATGAACCAAAGAGGAAAATGGACACGGAGTAATGGAGGACATAGGAGCGGAATAGCAGAGATGATACACACAGAGGAGCAGAGGAAACTTAGTGAAAATCTGGGATATGACATTCACCTAGTCATCAGTTGACCAGGCTTGGTGAGGTGTGTTGCTATTATACCAAGCAAGATAAGATTCAAACCAGATAATGGTTTCCTGGCACTGAAGCCATCTTGCCATCTGGACTATATGATCTCTCCAGTTGCTGGTGGTATATGCTTTCTTCGCAAAGTTGATGTGTAGCTGTTCAGAAGTTTCCATATTGAGGCCATCAATACCTAAAGCCTTGATCATCTCTACATAATGAAGCAGTGAGTGGATTTTAGGAACATTAAAGTGTTCACAGCATCCAAGTTCAATAAAAATATCCTTGGTGGCATGAAAACCATTGAGAGCCTGGTGTAGGGCACTGTCATATCCCTGATCCTAACCCTTCTCTGCTCCTCTATTCCTCTGCTCCTTCGCTTCTACACTCCTCTGCTTCTCTGCTTCCTTGTTCCTCTGCTTTTTGTATATTCTAGTTATGTTATGCTTTGTTCTAGTTATGTCTTAGTGTCTCCTTTTAGATTTTCCCTATTTTGTGTTTACACAGCTTCGGTCACGTTTTCTTTCCATCTCCATTTCTCCAGCTCTGCTTACTTACATTTCCTGTCATTGCCTTTGTATACTGCCTCTGACTTCCATATATATAGTTCTGTCATGTCACCTGTACTTTAGCTAGTTATCAATCTAGACAATCTAGACAACCCAAACTCCTCTTGTGCTCCTTTCTAATTCCTGCTTCTCCGAAATCTGGGACAACCAACAATTTGACAAGGGCACAGTGCTCCACTCTGAGTCACTAAAGCCAAAGTCACACTAGTCCCCCTTTCACCAAGACAACTCCAGAATTTCTTGGAGCTCCTTCGGAGTTCATCCACCAAGTCCAGCCCACTCTTAACAGGCACTCAATGTGTGATCCTTGTGTGACTGGTATTGAGCAAGATAGATGAAGTCGAGTAAAGAGGAAGCAGCTTTGATAACATCTGGGTGGAGTAAAATGCCCGCAGTAAGAAAGACATGCTGGAGCTGTTTGTGATCAGCATCCATCCATTGCCTAACTTTAGAAATGACCTTCTTGAGATGGCACAGCCCCAAAAAAGTGGACATGGCACAAAAACAAGCATTGAAGTCTTGTTTGCCTGCGAGTACAGTATAACATTTTTTGAGGTGATCCTTGAAGACACCTTGGTGCAATTGATGCAAAATGTCAGAGGAAATGGTGGTGAAGATGTTGGTATGTGGAAGACCAACCCAGAATGGGCAGAAAATGGATCACAGACCTTGAGTAACAAATTCAGGTGGGTATCTGCTGTTGGCTTCTGCATGGAGCATGCATGTTGTTTGTGCTTGATTGCATGATCAAAATGGTAGGTTTTTGCTCCCTTTTTTTTGATGGCATCAAGCATTTTGGACATCAGTTCTTAGTGCAACATGCAACAAGGCACTGTTCTGGGTGATCTCTGATGTATGCAGCCAAGATAAGGAAGACTCAACAAATCTGCCTGTCTGTGCAGACCATATCCACTCCATTCTGATCCACTTCTACTGAAGGATGAAGGATTCACATCATACAATAGTGGAAGCGATGATGCCGGGCAATCAAGTTGTCATTGAGCACTTCAAGCTTGGATACTGGTAGGTAACTGAGTAGTACTGAAGCATGCCAACCTGGCTGATAGTGAACTTCCTTTGATCGATTCCCAATAGTCAAGTAGACAGGCCATGTGTTCTTGTTGCCTTTGGAACATGACAGCTTGGTCTGGTCAGATGCAAGAACTATGGGTGTGACTGTGGCTCCTGGGGGCAATTGGTGCTATAATATTTATCAGGCAAGTAAGCAGATTTTGGTGCCTGTGTTACTTACTTGCATCTCCCACCACCAATCACCTGTCCACATTTTATCCTAGTGTCAAGTATCTCCATGTTGATTGGCATATACATTCTTGGATGCATAAGCAATTTCCCCATGAAAGGCTGGACTTCCAATTAACTCACATATATAGGCCACTGGATCATGCAGCCAAAGCTCCATCTCTTTCCTGTCCTAAGTAGTATGTTCACCATCTTCATCATTACCATTATTATCCTCAGGATCTCTGTGGACATACATATACCAGCTCACACCTCCATTCAGACCTAGTTGGGAGCTTGTCAATAGCCTTCATGAATGTGTAATTACTCCAATAACTTGGTTGAGTCCAGGTCCAGATCTTCAAGCATCATCATAAGTATCATTTATCACTTCTAAAATCATTGATCATCTACAATCAGCAACTTTAGGAGATCATCTGTGGCCTGCTGATTGATGTTATTTATCAGCCACTGGGCCAACTCCCATTTCATCATGATCATTGAATGGGATATATGCACTTTCTTCAGAGCTGTCTTGAATCTCCTTCATTTTTTCAAAGGCAGTCTCTCCTTGACCTATCACATTGGCCATTGGGCTCTCATTATATTCATATGCATAACATGAAGATATATTTCTGTTATCTTCTTCATTGTCCATGTCCTCAATCTCAGCTACTGGCCATCTGGGAATGTCTTCATCAACCTCCATCTGGATCTCAATAGCTGGCCACCTAGAAGTATTTTCAGAGTTCTTGATTTAGTGTCACAGTGGCTAATACTTTCTCAAGTCTTCTCTGTCAGAGGCTTTTCCATTGTGCTTGACATAATGGTAAGTGAGAGATATGTTGGTGAACTCCACTGTGTTGAAAAACCCAGGCCACAGTGGCCACACTTGTGTGCTGATTTTCTTGTCTGAGGCATGATGAATGTCAGAAAAGGATTCAGATCACTGTTACTGTCCCTACTCTTGGATCAACTAGTAATGATATCTCTCCATTCTTGAATTGAAACTCCATTTATTTAATAGCTTGTAAGCCTGTAAATTTTCTTCATGTACTGCATGGCTCACCTGTTTTCCCCACTCTTTGTTACTGCTATGACTCCAAAGACACATTCAAGTGGGTCAAATCAACATGTTGTGTATGTGTTGTGATCCTTAAACAAGATATATAAACCTCATTGACATTCACTTGAAGGCTGTCTCACTTTTTTCTCTGACCTACCTGCTAATTCTTCTTTGCATATATTCCCTCTATCCAAACTTTCAATCTGATCAAAATGTGGAGAGTTTTAGATGACATTCAACATCTGCAATTGAATGATTCCACCTGTGCTGGTTGAACTTGTTGCCCAAGTGAAAAGGTTCAAGCTATGTGAGATAAGAACAGTGTATTCCTCTGAATGTTTTCCTGCCTGACATTTACTAGATGAGCAGCAACAGGAAAAACAGAAGCAAGACAAAGAGGCAATCTTGAAGGCCAGATGATGTGAGGTCATCATGCAGAAGCATGAGCAAGCTGTCATATCCCAGATTTCGATCAAGTTCCCTCTGGTCATCTCTGAGGCTATATGACCACCTCTGGTTATCTTACTTCAGAGTTGGAACATTCCATTGCTAAGTCTTTTCCAGTCTCTCATTCTTTCCTCCATATTCAATCCTATGTTCATTTCCTGTACATTATACTTACATTACTTTCTTATACCTCCTTGTTTGCTATTTAGCTAGTCTCCATTCTACACTGTTGTGCTTGAACAAGAAAGCACAGCCCTGGCTGTGCAACTTGCTGGCATAGCAGCAGTCCTTGTATTCTCCATTTCTTGACCCTAGTCTTTCCTTCTTCAGAACTCTGACCTCTGTATATAAACCTATGTACCCTTAGCTTAGACCTCAGTTCAAATATTGATTTAATTACCCACTTTACTCCTCTGCCATTGATCTTGTATTGATATTCTCTTGCCTGAGTTTAGACAACTCATCTCTGACCCTCTGACCCTCTGACTTCCATTCCTCTTGTAAATTAGTGACAGTGGACTCAAACAAGGGTGCACCACATAAGATGAAGCCAAAGTCACCTTTCAAACCATATACCTCTGGCACTCTGGAGATTAGTACTGACCTCCATGGGACTGGATTTAACACAAGCTAGTCAAGCTGCCAAAACTGACCTGCACAACACAGCTGTGATTCAAGCACTGCAAATATCTATGGGCCCACTGAACCAGCCACCAATCTGGCATGACAATATGGTAATGTTTCATTTTGATGTTCAAGTCAAATGTTAATATGATTTACTTTAGTTTACCACTAGATCTGCTACAACTCCCTTGAGTGTAAATAACATTTCTCACAGCATGCTCACCTCATCACTCATTATGCAAAGGGGCAATATTCCTTCTGTTGCAGGTCAGATACTTGCTAGGCCCATGGTAAGTTTTTTCAATACCCAACTAAATAGGTCAATGTCTATGCTAATGACTAATTTTTAGGGTACACTTCCTGCACATGCACACACTGGCAACCTTGCCCATACCTAGTCCATGTTTAATATACTCACTGGGGATGTTGACATTGATAATGAAGACACCACCCTTGGGAACATTGTTGCCAGCCACAAAAGGGTGCAATTACATGAACCCACATCCAATCCCAAGTTAGTCTTTCATTTCAGTTTTATTATAATGACTGACAAACTTCATCTCAGTCTCAAGACTTGTATTACTGAACAAATCAAACATTCAAGGCATGACTCTAACCAAGAGGACTCAGATGATTTTCTGTAAGTCTTCCTTTGTTTATTTTATTGTTTCAGCTGATACACTTTTCAAGCCGATTAGTTTTGAAGATGTCATTGACCTAGAGCATGATGATATAAACAACAGTAACCTGACTCATTACCCTCAAATTGGTCAGACTTTTGCAACAGATGAGCTGATCAACAAGCAATTGCCAAGAAAGCATGTCCATCATGATCTGGTCTTTCATGACAATGATGAGGAACAGGGTATCTACCTGCTGGATACTACACAGCATTGACAGCATGAAATCCCTACTCTGAGTCTGAAGGCCCTCACAAATGCATGCAGTGCTGCAGCACTACTCAACCAAATGACAGTCAAGACAGAAGGTGAGGCTGGCCACCTTGTTCAGACTCTGAACACCAGGATTGTGGTCAATAATGCAAGCACAGAACACCCAAAGGCTACTGACTATACCTCCCATATTTGGGCCATTTTTGTCATAGCCATCAATATGTATTGTGCAATTTTACTGACTGAAAACCCATTTTCTACCAATGTCCAGGAAACCAATTGGGCCACTCATGCTTGGGAACTTGCATATCAGCACCATGGCATCCAACAACTCCATGACACAGGTATTTTGAAACTGGTGAGCTTTCACACCATCACCAGTTCTAATTTCACTCAAATATAAAATAGATCATGGCACAGAGCTGCCATGTGTGTGGGCTATTCAAGACAAAAGCTTGCACCATCATTACAACTATATTCAGCTTTGAAACAAGTACCAACATAGAAGTGCAGAATGCCAACCATGAGCTGGTCAGTAAGCTCAAGGAGGACACAGCTTTTATTTTCCATGTATGTTGCTAAGTTTTGAAGCCAGTGTGAGCACGCTAATCTAATATACTCCAGACATGTGGTTCTTCTCTTAATGAACACACCAGACTTTACAATAACCTTGTAATTCAATAAGTTATCAATGAGGCTCTGTTCAAATACAAATCTGATGATGGCATCAAGTGGGAAAAATATTATAATTCTTTCCCTCAGATGGCATTCATGCTTGCACTCATGGTGGTTGATCACTACAATATGTTTATAAAATTATATTATATTGACATCTTTGACAGATCAATTGTGCAATTAATGAGTGGATGTCAGGCTCATTTGAATTGATTGTCTTCAAAGAAGATAAGTACAAAGGTGTCTTCCAGAGGCATCAAACCTCCCTGAAAGAATTCAGAAAGTTGGCAGGCAAGTTGGACATACTTAAGAAGTTACTTGAGCAATTACCTATGCTACTGGGCAGTAAGTGCTCACTCTGGGCTAAATAGCATAGCTGATTTGTTTGCCTCCTTCAGTATCCATGCTGGTGCCATTGCTGTAAAGACCAATGATGAAACAATGGCTGTTCCAAGCCACACATTTATAAATGCTATTTGTGATTGTCAGATGGCTGAAGATTGATTAGTATATTTGTACCATGCAGTGAGTGCTCACACTGAGTTCCAAATAGTGTAGCTGATTTTTGTTTACCCACTCTAACAGTATCTGTGCTGCACTGCTGGTTTTGTCATTGCAAACATCAACAATGAACTGGTGGTTATGAATGCTATTTGTGATCACATTAGAATAATTACTAGATTTCATTGTCACTGTAGTTATTTTGTTTATGGAAATATAATTGTTTACATTGTCAACATTGTGCTATGTAGTGTGATTGTAAATTTGTCTCCTTATGTAAGTCTTTACTACATTGCTCATTGTAGTGTGATGAAATACTCACTTCTTACTATATCATGCTACATAAGGGAGGAAAGTCTACAGGTGCAACTAGTGCTATCCATGCTACATAGCACTATATAGTACTTCCCTTTATTACAGATGTTCTTCTAACTTTTCCTGAATGGTTGGTCATGGTGGAGATGTCCGGACCTGGTCAACAGTTGCATTCAAGGCCTTTCAACCTTAATGATGTGGTAAGTGCACCATATCAGCAAGAAGTTGGACTGAATTTTCTGATACAGTTGAGCAGAATACTAGACTATTGTTCATGCTATTCATCTTTGGGTACCTCAGGAACCTTGATTCCCAACATGACTTCTCAACTCGAAAGCACATTTGGTGTATCAAAAGAAGATGATCATAACATGTGCTTCATTATCACATGCTATTTTTTTTTTGGGTAGCCTGACTTTTGATAGGCTCTTCTCAAAATGGTACAAGGCTTGGATGAGAGGCTGTTTAATTTCTACTTGAAGCCCAAGTCTGGCCAGGTGACTAAGATATTATGGGAAGGTATTCTGGACCACAACTGGTAAGCATCTTGATACTTGCTGCTATAGGGTGATTTAAATCCAAAATGGAAATTTGGCTGTATATGTACTGAGTGTCAATGATGCTCATAGAGGTCCATGCACAAGTGAGCTGCATTGTTGAAGGGCAGCTTGATCATGTTCTACATGCACTTGTAGAGGACACCACAGAGGAAGCCTTGTGTTCTTTCCAGTAAGTGAGATGATTTGAAATGGGGGCATGTTGTGGGTAGGTGTCACCACAATGCTTATCTTGTGAATGCTTATTGTGCATGGCAGGCAACACTTGAAATTGAGTTCATGCATCAAATGCTAGCTCGTTATGTTTGCCCTATGGCAATGAAGACACTTTCTGATCTGTACAACAAGATATTGATGGCATATGCATGGCAGCCTGGAGATGAGAATCTACAAGGGTACCTTGACCATGTGAAGATGATACAGTATACTTTTTCATAATGTATATCAACAGAAGCTACCTTTGACCAATACAATATGGAAAATATATAGTAAAGAAAGTTCCCATGATAATAGGGGTTTACAAATGAGGATATTGTACAGACCATTAATGTTTCAACTTGACACACCATGTACAAAAAAATCCAACTATGCTGCAAAAAACCTATCTCAAGTGCTCTACTTCACATTTTTCAGCTCCTCTCATTACAGGCCAGCATGAAAAGCATGAAGATGATAATGAAAATCAAGAGAGATATTTGCTCTGGCTCATGAAACATAACCCTCCTCAAATTTTTAACACAGTGTGATCAGGTGTGCTATAGCATGAACTCACCATCACCAGGTTCATCATCCCCATCTGACTCCACCTTCATAATCTCACCCTTCTGGACAGCCTCCTGGTAATGAACTTCAGCAATGATGGCTGCATCATCCTCAAACACAGCAACCTGTGAATCAACATCTTCCTTCTTTTTATGGGGGTCAAGAAGATTGGATGTGCATTAACATAGGCAAAGACCATCAGCCTGTTATTGAGTGTAAGATTCTTGTGCTTTGTCATTGGTGGTGGCTGTGTCCTTGTCTTCACTGCTGGACCAGAACCAATCTTCAACAACATGTTCTTGGGTTTTAGCTTGTAGGATTATGGTTTGGAGCATGGCTTGCACTTTGCAGCAATAGCCATTAGGAGGGAGAGCAGAGAGGTGGTGGAAATATTCAGTTTCTGTCCTGTAACATTGGCTGCATGTTATCGTGGCAGTAGTGTCCATATATCATGTATCATTGGTGCAGATCAGCTCCCCACCCATTAAAAATGTATCTGATAATGTATATTTACTGTTTTACCCTATACAGTATGTGATATATAGTATAATGCCATTTTGCCTGCATACCATGATAGGAGCCACTAAAAGTTGATATGATAAGAGATATATACAATACAACCATATACATTATGAAAAAGTATACTGTATTTGCTGAGAGTCAGCTGGCAATAAGCATTGAGTTCATGCGTTTCAAACAATCCAAGGAAAACAGTAGTTCAAAGGGAGCCAGCAAGTTGAAATTGAAAGGAGATGATAGTAGTGGTACTCCCCATTCTTCAGAACAGAAGTGGCTGGCTGTTTAAAAGAGGTGTTCATACATTTACTCAATCTCATACCCATCTGTTATAGTGCATGCAGGTGGAGTTATTGTTGAACTTGCACTGTTCCAGGTAACACATATTAGATGTCAAGCTTGTAATTAGGCTCATAGCAGCATGGGTCATAGAATCTATAAGGGCCTTCTCATATACTGAATATACACTACTCAGGCTATAGATAAGTGTCCTATAGTTAGTTGCTTTCAATACTTCCCCTTGCTAAATACACTCAGAATGTAAGCAATAAGGGACAGGAATGCTAATCTACCTGGGGAGAGTCATAGAAGACTAAGCCCAATTTTGATTTGAAGTGATCAAGTTTGACATGACCCAAGTTCTTGGTGAACATGTCTGCAGGGTTGTTGAATCCTTCTAAGAAAAATATGAACTTATCCTGGACATATTCACACACACTATGCCAACAAATGTCAATGTGTTTATTGCACTTCTCAGTCACAGGATTTGTAGCCATGAAAATGGATCCTTGATTGTCCCCACAGATAGGAGTGGGTGTCAACTTCCCCTAAAAGGGTGTGCAACCATACCACTTGTTTGCTGCAATCAGACAAGGCAACATATTCTGCTTTAGTGCTAGAGTATGCAACTCTGTCCTGTTGGGACAATTTCCAGCTGAAAATGCCATTTGCCAGTTGGATAAACCAGCCAGTATGTGAGCGATGAGTGTTAGGATCTGATGCCCAGTCAGAATCAGTGAAGGCAATCAACCCTGCTTTAGATGCACCATTAAACACTAAGGAATAGTGCCTGGTATCTGTTACACTTGACGTGGTCAAGCGTAGGCCTGCAGAGGTTCGAGGGCTTACTGTCGCTATACAGCAGACAGGATGAGGGGGCCTGATGAGGGGGTTCCTTGACAGGGAGGCTAAGGCCGGCATAAGACTAACGTCAGGTCAAAGGGGGTCTGCTCAAGGGTCTTCCTTGGCAGAGGTTCTGGGGATTGTTGAGGACTGAGGGATCAATGGGTCTTGGAGACATTGCAGGACTAGCGATGGATCAAAGGTTCAAAGGGAGCATCCACTCAACAGTAGGACGAGGACTGGGGGACCCGAGAGCAACTCCAAGATATTAGGTAAATTGCAGGAGGTCTAAGATAGCGAATACACCTGAGTATCGAAGGTTTATATGTGTGAGCCAAGTGGTTAAGGATAGGTCAGATGGAAGAAGGTGAGTCAGTGATAGAAAGTGATGGAATCGCGAAGAAGCTAAGTCACTATGGAATGGATGCGATGGCATCAGATAAATGTTGGTAATACAGCTGCGGATGAGTCACGCTAAATAAGTAAGCGGTATTGCAAAGACGATGGTAAAAGAAAGGGCCCAAGCGGGGCTCGAACAGTGAGGGTCAAGGTCCATTGGTGTACATGGTAAGTGAAGTGAGGAAAAGAAAAAGGGGCCCAACGAATCGTAACAGTATCAAGCAGATATTGACAGATATACAATGCTTTGTCTAGGTGCTCTTTAGAGAGGTTTTCCACATGCTTAGACATTGCTGTCACAGCATATGCTATTTCTGGGCATGTTCCAAGCATAATGTATAGCAAGGAACCAATTACTTGTTGGTAGTGTGATCTTAATTCAGGATCTACTGGCCCATGGTAATGAAGTGGATAGTATCCTTGGGGTAAGGGAGTAGGTGCTGTATGCACATTCTGCATTCCAAATATTTCTAGTACCTTTTCCAGGCATGAACATTGATCAAGCAAGATTTTGTGATCATGTCTTTAGATTCTCATATGCAAGAATTCCTTTGCAGGATCTAGGTCTCTGCATTCCCATTTTTTCATGAAATGCCCCTTAACTTCTTCCACAAGGGCCTTGGATGGACCATAGAATAGAGCATTGTCTAAATAAATAATGGCAACCACCATTGAGGTGCCTTTCATTTTGTAGAGAAAAATACCAGCATCTGATTTGAGATGTTCAAATCCAAGTTCTTTCATGCTCTCATTGAGTGCTTCCCACCATGCTAGTCCTGCCTGTTTAAGGCCATAGAGGGCACACAATAGGCAAAGTACCTTATGCTCTTGCCCTGGGACTTTAAAGCCTTCAGGTTGCTTCATGAAGATCTCTTCTTTCAGCTTTCCATAGAGGTAAGCTAATTGAACATCAACTGCTTCAATATTCCAGTTTTCAATGGTGGTGAGAGCCAGCATAAGCCAGACTTTCTCAAACCTAACCACTGGTGAGAAGATTTGATTGAAATCAACTCCCTTGATCTGGGAGAAACCCTTAGCAACTAGTCAAGCATGTTTGCAACCATCAGGTTTCACATCAAACACCCATCTGTTATCAATGACTTTACGGCCATGGAGGCAAGTCACTAGGTCATAAACATTGCACTCTCATAACATGTCAAGCTCATGTTGACAAGCAGCTTTCCATTCCTCTTGTGCTGCATGCAGTAAGGTTTGAATGTCCCTATAAGTCCATTCACAAAGGGATTTGTGCTCTGCAGAAGCATTAACCCACTGTGGGATTGCCTTTGACATTAAAAATGCGGTCAAGGTAGCTTCCCCTTCATGACATAATCATTCAATGTTATTTTCACTTTGATCAAGTGAAGATGTAGGGGGGATCAACTCAGGTTGCAATATGTTGGGATCAAACTGACCAGGCATCTGCCAAGATGGGCCAGGTTCACCAACAATGTCACACCATTTGGACTCCTTGTTCACATCCTGTTCAACATCAAATGAATGCCAATCATTGCCATAGACATTGCCAGGCCTTTGGGGAATCCAATGTTGTCTTTCTGAGCAATGAAAAGAAGGATGAATCCTGTGAGATTTGCGTGGTGGTGCAGGGAGCTCAGGTGATGAATGAGGAGAAGGGGTATGAGGATGAGGGACTGAATGAGGAGATGGAGGATAAGGAGCAGGAGAAGGTGGACATGAATCATCACTATCAGAAGGAACTTCAGGTAAAAGCTCAACCACTGTTTCAGGATGACCAGGTGGATTGGTCACTGGTGTGCATCTCATATGAGGGGTCAAACATGCTGGTGCATGTTTGCATTTAGGGAGGAGTATCTCATCATAAATAGCATGAGATGAGGTAAATACAACATTATTGGGGGATCTCATGAACATATTGTTCTTTTGGTTGCTGGATGTGGTCCCAAATAAACCATGAGCTCAGATTTAGGGGCCAATTTGTTAGCCCACATGTCCTGTGATATATGCACATAGGCACTGCATCCAAAGACATGCAGGTGTGCTACATCTGGAGCTTCTTTGTGAAGGAGCTTGTATGGTGTGTGCTGGTTAAGGCTCTGTTTGGGTAGGTGATTGTTATATGTGCCACATGGCAGAAAGAGAATTTCCACCAACTTTCTGGGAGACAGGTGTCATGGCGAAGACTTTCTGACACATTGGACAGGGTTCACATCATGTGCTCAGCTTGACCATTTTGTTGTGGTGTGTGGGGGGCTGAAGTGTAAATTGCAATGCTCTCTCCCTGGAGCAATGCATCAAACACTTTGGATTTAAATTCTCCTTCAAAATCTGACATTCATTCTTTCACTCTGGAAGAGATCTGAGTCTCTGTCATTTTTAAGAAGTGGCAGGCTGCTTGCAGTGCAAGGTCTTTGCTTTGTAGGGTAGTAACCCAGGCAGAGCCTAAGTAAACATCAACAAAGACCATGGCATACTTGTAATGCCCATAAGAAAAGATAGGGAATAACTTAAGGTCACAGTGGACCAGCTCAAATGGAGCTAAGGATGGTTTCCTATTGCTATGACCAAAGGTTTGGTTGGGCAGTTTGCCCATAGCACATCCAGGACAGATACTATCCATTTTAGGGATTTCAAAGTCTTCTGGGAAGTTACACATGTGCTTGCACACATGTTTAATGGCCAACATCAAACAGCTGAAACAATCTGTCCTTGTTACTGTTGGGTTGTCTCCAATGAATGATAACCTTACGAATCCCAATAATGTGAATTGTGCCAGCTGCAGTGTTTACTGGGATCTGTACTTTTCCCTTGAGCTCAATGTAATCCACAAAGTCAGATCACTCAGAGGTAAAATGGGTTGATGTCCCAGAATCCAAAATCCATAGGTTCTTGGCCTCATGCTCAAGTCTATGCTTACATCCACATCCCCCTTGATAGCTCTCATGATTTGAGGCCATACAAAGTGGTAGGAGAGTGGGAAAAGTGACACAAACCTCAGAAAAAGTGGTATTTCCAACATTTAGTAAGGTTCATCGTAGCGAATCAGATTCAAAACATCACGAATGGGTCGGGGGGATCGAGGGGAGTCCATGGAACCCACTTTTAGGAAGGTTCGTCACCAAATACTTGATAGTAAAAGATGAAAAACCGCTTTTTTGGGT
>JBBPMJ010000653.1:0-17757 GCA_038090255.1 Austroboletus niveus | reverse complement strand
AGAGAAAGAAAAAGAAATGGAGAAAGAAATGGAAACAGAAATGGAGGAAATTGGTGCAAAAGCTGATGTAGATGGAGAAGGAGAGAAGGACGTGGAGATGGGGGGTCAATAGACCACCATCATCCTCCTTGTAATATACAAGTAGTGTATTTGTCTGTTTTTCTTTTTTCTTTCTTTTGTAAATGTAAGTTTAAAGAAACGGAGATTGGAGTAAGTATAAACGAAAACATCGGAGTATTGTCAGAAAAGTCTATGAGTTAAAGAAATCTAAGTAAAGAGAACGAGTCAAGGAATATAAGGACCGGGCTTATCTGGATACTGGGAATGGAAGTCAGAGATGAGTTCCGACACATGGTTGAGTTCTGTCGCTAACAACCAGGATGTTTCTTCATTGGTACCTTCATAGCTGGACCACCGGACTAGGTACAGGATTTTGCAATTCTTTTGTCTGTGGTCAATTTTGGAGTTGAGGATCTCAGTGATCTCGTACTCAGATTTGCCATCAACTTCTACTGGAGGTGGTGGAGGTTGGATGCGATTTGGAATGGTATTTGGAACCACAGGTTCTAGCTGTGAGACATGGAAGACTGGATGTACGGCCTTCATAGAGTTGGGTAGTCGTAGGGTAAAAGAGAGGGAACCAGCTTGGGTGATGATAGGATATGGACCTAGATTCTTCTCGGAGAGCTTTTTGGATGGTCAAGTAGAATTGAAGTACTTAGCCTTAATGAAAACCTGATCTCTGACTTTGAAGTCTGGAGGAGGAGTCTGCTTGGCATCGGCCGATCCTTGGTATCGCTGTTGGGCTGCAGCTATCTCTTCATGTAGGAATTGATGGAGAGAATCAAGATCTATATTCTCTGGTGCAAGCAGACATCAAATTATGTTCAGGGTGGATGGAAATGTTTGGATGAAAATCCTTGTTGGTGAAGAAGGGAGAGACACCAGTGGAAGCATTCAGAGCATTGTTATAGGCGAACTCCACGAGGGGCAGGAGTTCAGACCAGTTGTCTTGTTGGTAGTTGCAATAGATCTGAAGGTATTGTTCCAATGTCTGGTTCATTTACTCAGTCTGTCCGTCACCTTCTGAATGATATCCGGAAGTGAAGTGGAGCTTGATGTCAAGTGCTTTGCCTAGAGATCAGAAGAAGTGGGAGACAAATTCGGAGCCTTGATTGGAGGTAATATGGGAAGGTACTCCATGCTTGGAGAAGACATGGAGGAGGAAGAGCTTGGCCAACTCTGGAGATGTTAACTTGTTGTCAGTCAGAATGAAGATGCATTGTTTGGATAGATGGTTGACTACGACTAGGATGGCTGTATGTCTGGAGGAGGTTGGGAGTTGCTCGATGAAATCCATGGAGATTGAATTCCACGGTTTCTTGGGGATTGGGAGCTGTTTGAGAAGACCATAGGGCTTGTGACAAGGAACCTTTGTGCGGGCGCAGGCTATACAAGAAGTGATGTACTCCTTGACAAATGTCTGGATGCCTGGCCAAGTGTATTCGCGATGGATTAGTTCCAAGGTGTGATTTTGCCCAAAATGGCCAGAGATGGGGTGGTCGTGCTTAAACCAGAGGACACGAAGCCGGAGGTCATCGATGTCGGGGATGTATATACGACCATTGAGACGGAGGAAGCCATCAGCATCCATGGTCCAGTGGGAAGGGATAGAGTCGGATGAATGATCGGAAGAAGAGAGATGGATAGCAGCTAGCAGGTCTGAAGGAAGACCGGTGAGGATGTTGCTGTGGAGCTTTTCAAGGTCGAAGAGGGTGCTAGCCCGGAGGACCGGGTAAGCAAGGTAGGTAGCTCGTAGGGACGCAGTGAGTTGCTCTTGGGTAAATACCGGTCAGAAGTTGTGTGGGTTTACATGAGCGTAGTTCTTATCCCCCTCTTTGGGATAGACATCCCAGCATCTAGTGAGGGCATCGGGCTTCTCGCCAAGGCGGCCGGGGCAGAACTGGACCACCATGTTGAACTGCGACAAATATTTGGACCAACGTGCTTGCTACCGGATGAGGAGTTTAATTGTGGCAAAATACTTGAGATTCTTGTGGTTGGTGACCACATTGACGGGGATACCGGAGCCTTTGAGGTAATGATGCCAGGATTAGAATGCTTCATGAATCACCAAAAGCTCCTTATCATGGATATCATAATTCAACTCCAGGGACATCATTGTGCGAGAGTAGTAGGCCACCAGCTGTACCTCATCGTCCAGACATTTGATGGAGAGAATGCCAGCAATGGCATAGTCAGAGGCATCAGTCTCGACAATGATAGGAGCATCCGGAGTCCAGTGAGTAAGGATAGAAGCAGAGGTAAAGGTGGTTTTCAGGGCATCAAAGGCAGAGCGACAGGCATTGGTGAATTGCCAGGGAACTCCTTTGCAGGTAAGACGAGTAAGGGGAACAACAATATCAGAATAGTTATGAATAAAACATCTGTAGAAGTTGGTGAAGCCCAAGAATGATTGAACATCCTTGACTTTCCAAGGCTCAGGCCAGTCGAGAATTGACTGAACCTTGTCCGAAGCCATCGTAAGTCCGGATGGGGACATCCAGTAATCAAGGTACTTGGTAGAGTCCGTATGAAACTCACATTTCTTGGATTTTGCATAGAGGCCATGCTTCCGGAGATGGTGGAGAACTTCCTTGACATGCTCTTTGTGAGAGGACATGTCTTCGGAGAAAATGAGGATATCGTCAAGGTAGATGATCACACATACGTCAAGCAGATCAGCGAAGACGATATTAACAAACCGTTGAAATGCTGCCAGGGCATTCATAAGACCGAATGGCATAACTAACCATTCATATGAGCCGTACTGGGTACAGAAGGCTGTTTTCCATTCATCACCCTTGGTGATGTGGACCAGGTGGTATGCATGCTGGAGGTCAATCTTCGAGTAGATTTTAGCACAGCTCAGGGTGTCGAGAAGGTCGGAAATGCGGGGAAGTGGATAGCAGTCTTTCTTCGTAATCTTGTTCAGGCCTCTGAAGCCAACACAAAGATGGAGGGAACCATCCTTCTTGCGGACGAAGAGGACTGGAGCTGCGTGAGCGGAGGAAGAGGGTCGGATAAAACCGATGGAGAGGTGTTTGTCAAGGAAAGCATGGAGGGACTCTAACTCGGACTGGGAGAGGGAGTAGGTGGTGCCGAGGGGAGGTGAGGTACCTTCTTCTAAATTGATCTTCAAATTGTGTTCTCGGTGAGGGGCAAGAGTGTCAGCTCGCCGCTTCCTGAACACATCAGAGAAGTTGTGATAGTCCGGAGGAACTCCAGAGAGATGGATTTTTTCAGGAGGTTGAGTCGCTGAGGCTCAGAGATCACCTTCCCGAGGACGAAGCTGCAGGCTAAATTGAACAGATCCCTGTAGGTGACAAGTGTTACGATTTGTTGGGCTCCTCTTTCTTTTTTCTACTTCACTTACCATGTACACCAAAAAACCTTGATCCTCACTATTTGAGCCCCACTTGGGTCCTTTCTTTTACCATTGCCTTTGCAATACCGCTTACTTATTTAGCGTGACTCATCCGCAGTTGTATCACCAATACTTATCCGATGCCATTGCATCTGCTCCGTAGTGACTCAGCTTCTTCGCGATTCCATCGCTTTCTATCGCTGACTCACCTTCTTCTGCTGACCTACCCTTAACCATTTGGCTTGCATATATAAACCTTCGATACTCTGATGTATTCGCTATCTTAGACCTCCTGCAATTTACCTAGTATCTTGGAGTTGCTCTCGGGTCCCCCAGTCCTCGTCCTACTGTTGAGTAGATGCTCCCTTCAAACCCTCAATCTGTCATTAGTCCTGTGACGTCCCCAAGACCCATTGATCTCTCAGTCCTCAATGGTCCTCAGAACCTACATCAAGGAAGACCCTTGAGTGGACCCCACTTTGACCCGACGTTAGTCTTACACCGGCCTTAGCCTCCCTGTCAAGGAACCCCCTCGTCGGGCTCCCTTGTCCTGTCAGCTGTATAGCGACAGTAAGCCCTCGAACCTCTGCAGGCCTATGCTTGACCACATCAAGCATAACAACAAGCCAATGTGAACGCCAGAGCATTGATGAGCACGATTGGTGGTGTCTTGTGATCAGAGAATCTCGGTGTATCGGAGGTGGGAGAGAATATCAGAGGTGGTGAAACCTTAGGTGTCGAGGGTGACCTCGGGGGTGCTGGACTGGACTGCTGAGTAGAAGGGAAAGAGATACTGCTTGTAACCCAGTCAATCAACGGATTGAAGCGGGTAAGCCAGTTGTGTCCTAGAACTAAGGAACAGGAGCCATCTAGCAGAGTGATGTAGAATGTTGTCAGAGTGATATCACCGGAGGAAAAAAGAACGGAGAGGTTGAGAGCCTGAGTAATTGTTGAGTTTGAGGTGCCATTGAATAGACGGAGAAGAAGAGGTTGAACCATATAGGTGGACAGGTTATGTTTATTCACAAAAGATGTATCTATAAAACAATCGGAGGATCCAGAATCTACAAGTGCTGGAAAAGGAGAGATATCAAGAGAGACTAAAGAAACAGACGGCATAAGTGATCAGGGGTCAGAAAAAGTGGATGCATTGAGACAGATCTCCTTGGGTGCACATACGGTGTCAACACGACCATGTGGCTGTGTGGAGCTTCGGAGGTTGCACTCTATTTTTTCACCTCTGTGGAGGCCTCCGGTTTAGCTTCCGGAGTTGGTTTAGTGGCACGCACTTTGGATGCCCAAGAAGTGGACTTGGAGCAATCCTTTGCGACATGACCACTTTGATCACAGAACATGCAGAGGTTATTGTCGAAGCATCATTTTTGTTCAGCAGCGGTCAGCTTACAGTCCTTACTGAGCTTTGACGAGAGGTCGGGTTTTGGTGGAGAGGTATGGGGGGAGTCAGAGGCGGGGGAACGTAGTGGCAGACTTGCCCTTATGATTGTTGGGTTTATTACTGCTGGATTTGTTGTCAGATAAAGGCTTGTTATCGGAGGACGTTTTCTGGGGGCTGGAAGGCTTCTGTTGGTGACTGACTTCAGACTTGCGCTCCCAATAATGTGCATCAATAGACTGTGCAAGACATTGGAGATCAGCAAGGGTATCAGGCTTGCCAACACGGGAGACTTTGTTCTTGATCCGGTCTGGAAGACCATTGTAGAAGTGGTGCCGAAGAGCACTGCTACCATAGTCCCAGACTTGAGAAGCAAGCTGGTTGAATTCCAACATGTATTTGTTAATACATTGGGTATCCTTCATCATTAGATTGTCTAATCAGTGTTCTGTGTCTCCAACTGAGTCATGTGGGCCAAAATCTTCCTTCAACTCGAGTATGAAGTCCCTATAGCTATCCATCCATACTGGACGGGTATCGGAATCTCTGATGTCGAGGAGGTCGGGTTCGAACCAGTCAAGGGCCATGCCTTTCAGATACAACTGCGCATATGAGACTTTGGCGCGATCAGTCCAGAAGGCCCTAGGACAGTCCTGAAAGTTGAGTTCACACTGGATCAGGAAAGTCCAGAGTTTCCGTGGCTCCATATCATCAAACTGGTTGGGTTCACGAACCTTGGTGTGCTGACTACTGGAGTCTTCAGAGCGACGGTTGTTGGACTGGGAGAGCCCGCGAATAGCATCGGCCAGATTGGCCAGAACATTGGCAGGGTCATTGTCATCACTGCTATCGTCATCCGGGTCATTGCTGGGATTCCTGCCAGGTCCAGGTGGGCCTGGCAGTCCTGGAGGACCATGACCTGGTGGGCCTGGAGGGTCACCAGGGAAATCATCATTGTTCCAGTATCTCAAGTCAGGATCTGTGTCGTTGGAGCTGTCATCACTGGAGTCATTCCCTCGAGGAGGAGATTGACAAGGTGGTGGTGGCGTCTGATAGTCACCCGAAACTGCTATCTCTGGTAACTTGTCATCCTCAGGGATTTCCTCGATGCGTGCATGGAATGAAGAAGTGCGGATGCGAGGAGCTGAGCGATGGTTGGAGAAGCTCCAGAATTTGACTTGTGGAGAATTACAAGGATGGAAGGGAGTGTATGGGTTTGCCTGAGCAGCTGCTCCTCATTCTTGTTTGTGATGCGAACGTGAATGGGTCTGCATTGTGTGGGTAGGCATGAGCAATTGTTGAAAGTTGTGGGAAGGAAAGGGAAGTGATATGTGAGGAACTCAAGACAAGTTCAAGTTCGAATATACTGTTAAATCTGGTCCCACGGAGGTCCGGGTACTAATCTCTGGAATGCCGGAGGTATACAGTTTGAAAAGCGACTTCGGCTTCACCTTATGTGATGCGCCCTTGTTCGAGTCCGCTGTCACTAATTTACAAGAGGGACAGAAGCCGGAGGGTCAGAGGGTCAGAGGTGAGTCATCTAGACTCAGGCGAGAGAATGCTGATGCAAGATCAATGGTGGAGGAGTAAAGTGGGTGATTAACTCGATATTCGAACTGAGGTCTAAGCTAAGGGTACATGGGTTTATATATGGAGGTTGGAGTTCTGAAGAAGGAAAGGCTAGGGTTGTGCAGAGAATACAAAGGAACTGCTACTGTGCCGGCAAGTTGCACAGCCAGGGCTGTGCTTCCTTGTCTGAGCACAACAGTATAGAATGGAGGCTAACTAAATAGCGAACAAGGAAGTATAAGAGAATAGCGTAAGTATAACATACAGGGAAAGAGCATAGGATCAGATACGGAGGAACGGACGAGAGACCAGGGAAGACTTAGCGATGGAATGTTTCAACTCCGGAGTAAGATCACCGGAGGCAGTCGTACAGCCTTGGAGATGGCTGGAAGGGACTTGGTCGAAATCTGGGATATGACAAGATCCCCCTTTGACCTGTCATTAGCCCTACAATGGCCTTAGCCTCCCTGTCAAGGAATCCCCTCATCAGACCCCCCTCCTCGTCCTATCTGCTGTATAGCAACAGAAAGCCCTTGAACTTCTGCAGGCCTACACTTGACTATGTCAAGCATAACAAAAGGTCTAAAATCTTCCTTGATTGGCTATCATTGTATAAGCCACCACCATTGCCTGCTAATGCCCCAGAAACCCTAGACCCTATCCCAACTTTGCATCAAGAAGGAAAACCCTTGACTTGTCAGATACTGATGAACCCTCTTTGGAGAACCCCATTGAAACTGATAAAGACCTCATCATCCCTCAATAACCTGAGGACCTAGAACTTTCCCATCGACTCTCTGCAGTGCTTAGCATCCTCATAGTATCAACCCCACCATTTCCAACTCCAGTCAATCACCAACTGGCTTTTACCCTGTCCCCACCCCCAGCCCAGGTTACCATGATGACCAAATCCACTAAACTCTGCCTCAGAACCCCTGATGCCTTTGACAGCTTCTACACTGATGCCGTGCCCTAGCTATCCATGATCCAAACCTACCTCATCATAAACAAGGCTGTTTATGATGACAATGATAAGAAAATTGCCTATGCTTTATCCTACATGAAAAAGGATTTGACTGCCATCTGGGCTTCTACCTTTCAAAAGGAAGCCACTCAATCCTTCAGAAAGTTCACCAACTTCCTTGTCAAATTCAAGGGAGCAATGCTTCAAAGAAGGGCATTGCCTATGATGCAGGCAGAAAGACCACTGGGCCGATGCTTGTATCAAGTACTCCAAGGAACCTTGTAAGACTTCAGTCAAACGAGTTGAACAGGTCAATGATGACCTCCCCAAACTCCAACCCTGTGATGACGATGATGATGATGATGATGACACCATTTGTCATGTCCAATTCACCCTTTCAAAAAAGGATTTTTAGAATGGAGACCTTGACCAACACAGGACTATTCTAAAATACAACATGTAAATGTATCTACTCTGCCTGATTCAATGCAAATTCCTGTCCAAGTCATTGTACCCTTGCACACATTGAAAACTGTTGACACTCATGCCCTCATTGATAGCGGCACTGATATCTCTTGCATTGATTGGGGCTTTGTTTACAAAAACAAGCTCCTCACCACCCAACTCCTCTCCCCCCTTAATGTCACCAACCTCAACCAGGGACCCACAGACAAAGAAGGAGTTCGATTCACCACTGAACTCTTTGTTCATATTGAAGGACTTGCCCACAATGTCCTTTTTTATGTCATGAATTGTGGTTGACAAAACCTCATCCTCAGTCTTCCCTGGCTGAAAGCTGTAAACCCCACCATTGACTGGTTTGGTCAGACTCTCTCCATCAACAAATCCACCAACCAATCCAAGAAGCTCTATATGCTCCACAAAGTCAACTTGAACCAATACAAAACCCATTTCCAACAGTTCAAACCCTCCCCTCAACCTCCTCAATATGTTCAAGTGAACTCAGTCTATGACAGACATCTCTACAGTAAGTGGAGATGCATGGAGGTGACAGTTTAGCTGGGGCTTCCATGTGGAAATCAAAGCAAGGTGAAGTTGGAATTCAGAAAGGATATATATAAGATAAGAAGTCTGCTGGATTTACTCTTTCATCATTCTCTCCATGTCTCCTACTCCATCAATGACAACACTGGTACTGGTTTCTGACCTCACTTCCTGGTTGGATGACCATATCCAGGAGGATGATGATGATGACAAAGAGCTCAGTAAAGTGAAGTTCACTGAGCATCGCTGGCAGGTGAATGAGAGAAAGGAGAAAAAAACGGCATGAGGAGGAGGAGAAGAAGTGGCACAAGAAGAAAGAGCAGAGGAGAGCTGAAGAGGCAGAGAAGGCAAGGTATGAGGCAGAAGAGGCCAAAAGGTGAAGAGAAGGGTAGAGGAGATCATGGAACAGTAGCATGTGAGGGAGCAGGAGGAGATGCCAGAGGTAAGTCCTTCCCTTTGGGAGATGAACTAACCTGACTTGGAGCAGCAGCAATCTGGTGTGGGGCCAGCCTGGCCCATGAACAAGGGCAAAGGCAAGGCACAGGCCATCAAAGAAATGGTAGTGCAATCAGAGGATGTCTGCTGTTACAATTTGTTGGGCCCTTCTTTTCTTTTCCTTATGTTTAACTTGTCATGTATGTACATCAAAGGACCTTGACCCTCACTGTTTGAGCCCCACTTGGGTTTTTCTTTTCCTTATCACTTTGTCATTACCACTTACCTAGTTAGTGTAACTCATCCACAGTTGTATTATCAACATTTGTCTGATGCCATCGCATCTGTTCATAGTGACTCAGCTTCTTTGCCATCGCTTTCTATCATTGACTCACTTTCTCCCTTTTACCTACCCTTAACCATTTGGCTTGCATATATAAACCTTCAGTACTCAGGTGTATTCACTATTCTTGACCTTCTGCAATCTACCTAGTATCTTAATTGCCCTTGGTTCCCCAGTCCTCATCCTACTGTTAAGTGAACACTCCCTTTGTACCCTCGATCTGTCACTAGTCCTGTGATGTCCCTAGACCTGTTGATCTCTCAATCCTCAATGGTCCTCAGAACCTCTGTTAAGGAAAACCCTTGAATGGACTCCTTCAATCCATCATTAGTCCTATGATGGTCTCTAGCATCCCTGTCAAGGAACCCCCTCATCAGGTCCCCTCATCCTGTCTGATGTATAGTGACAGTAAGCCCTTCAACTTCTGCACACCTATGCTTGACTACATTGAGCATAACACCTGGCATCAATGTGTTCGCAAGAACATTGAGTATGTGCCAGCCTGCAGCAAGAAGGCTCAGTCATGCGTCACATGTTCAACTATCAAGATGTGGTGCGAGCATCTGGGGACTACCCTGACTGGAGATGACAAGGACAAGGAGACTGAGGTCATTGAGATCATTGAGGAATCAGGGCCCAGAAAATGCAAGGTAAATGCAGAGGTGCTGAGGCTGAAGAAGAAGGCCCAGACCAAGTCAGAGGATGATAGGTCACTGGGGCTGGTCATTGGAGTCCTGAGGGATATGCTAGAGGTATGGCAGAAGATGGCCGAAACTCAACATTGAGATTCCTGAATGAGGGAAGAAGAGATATCATGGATTATGGCCCAACTCCGAGGCATCATGAGGTCCATGTAGGACATTGACTATGATGTGTCAATGTATCTGGTGGTGAAGAAAATGGCTCTGGCCCCCAAGATGGATCAGGGAATGCGGGTAGGAGAGGGTTTGGTGCTGGAGGTGATGAGTGATGAGTCCAGAGATAATATGTCTGGAGATGAGGAGTCTGAAAAAGGAGAAGGAGATGTGGAAATGGGTGGCCAGTAAAGGCCAATAAACATTGTATAGTAATGTATAGTAGTTCTTTTCTTCTTGTTTTCTTTTTCTGTACATAATAAAGTTATTGTTTTTCAGAGATGAGAGAAAATAAAACAGAGTGAATGGGAATATATATGGAGTCAGAAAAAACAGATTGAAGCACTATGAGAGAAACTGAGTCAAAGGAAATCTAAGTAGGGAAATGGATCGAGAGATATGAGGATCAGACTTATCTGGATACTGGACATGGAAATCAGCAACTAGCTCAGGGCATGATCTAGCTCTGTTGTGAGTAACCAGGATGTTTCTTTGTCAGTACCTTCATAGCCAGACCATCAGACTAGGTATAGGATTTTGCAATGCTTTCTCCTGTGGTCGATCTTGGAGTCAAGAATCTCAGAGATCTTATACTCAGATTCACTGTCAACTTCCACTGCAGGAGGTGGAGGTTGGACATGATTAGGGAGTGTGTTCAGGACTGCAGGTTCTAGCTGGAAAACATGGAAGACCATGTGAACAGACTTCATGAAATTGGGAGCCAGAGCATGAAGGAAAGGGAACTGGCTTGAGTGATAATGGGATACAGACCTAAATACTTCTCAGAGAGCTTTTTAAAGGGTCAAGTAGAGTTGAAGTACTTAGCCTTGATGAAAACCTAATCTTTGACCTTGAAGTCTGGAGCAGGAGTTCGCTTGGCATTGGCCAGTCCTTGGTATTGCTTTTGTGCTGCAGCTATTTTCTCATGAAGGAATTGGTGAAGGGAGTTGAGATCTACTGAGTACTCTCAGGTGTGGGCAGAGGTCAGTGTTATGCATGCACAACATCTAGTCTCAACCTAGTATCTTTTCAGAGGCAAGACAAGGTCCTGTAGAAGTCCAATAGAGCAATCACTCTGCTAAGGCTTAATACTCAGGCAGGAGAGACTAAACACTGCATATAATTGTGCAAATTTAGCTAGAGAACACAAGTAACTAGCAACTAATTATACATCCCCAAGTAGCCAATAGGAAGGGAGCGGAACTCCATAAACTAAAGGGGAAAGAACAATGAAACAATGGTAAGAAAAGTAGATGGCCCATGTGACACAGGAAGGAGATCAAGGAAAAAGGAGTCCATAAAGAAGAACACAAAGTTACCAAGGGAAATCATCATCAGAGATAACTGGAATGATTATGGCATCATCTAAATTATAGTCAGAGGGAAACATTGTCCATAGTGGAGCCTCAGAGAGGTATTTGTATAAGTCCGCAGGAATTGTAATAGTCAGATTACATTCAGTATGGACAGAGATGTTGGATTCATATGTTCTGTCTGTCCATTACCCTCCAGATGATAACTGGAGGTAAAGTGAAGCTTGATGTCTAATACCTTTCCTAGAGAGCAGAAGAAGTGGTGAGATAAACTTGGAACCTCTGTCAGAAGTGATATGGGAGGGAACTTCATGTTTAAAAAACACATGGAGGAGGAAAAGTTTTGCTAGCTCTTGAGATGTCACCTTATTGTCAATCAGGATGAATATGCATTGTTTGGACAGTTAGTCCACAATGACGAGGATGGCAGTATGTCTGGAGGAGTTAGGAAGTTGTTCAATGAAATTCATGGAGATGGAGTTCCATGGTTTCTTAGAAGTGGGGAGTTGTTTAAGAAGCCCATAAGGCTTATGTCTTGGAAACTTTGCATGAGAGTAGGCCATGCAGGAGGAGACATTCTCCTTGATGAATGTTGAGATGCCAGGCCTGGTGTATTCACAATGAATAAGTTCGAGAGTACAGTTTTGGCCAAAGTGGCCAGAGATGGAATGGCCATGCTTGAATCAGAGGACTCAGAGATGAAGGTCATCAATATCAGGGACATAGATGTGATTATTGAGATGTAGGAAGCCTTCAGAGTCGATGGTCCAGTGAGACTCAAATCTAGAGTCAGATGGGAACAAGTGGATGATGGCAAGGGGATTGGAGGAAAGACTGGAGAGGATGTTACTGTGGAGTTGCTCGAGATTGAAGAGCATGCTAGCCCAGAGGACCAGATAAGCTAGGTAGGTAGCTTGGAGAGATGCAGCAAGTTGTTTCTGAGTGAAAACTGGTCAGAAGTTGTGGGGATTAATATGAGTGTAGTCCTTGTCCCCCTCTTTGGAATAGACATCCCAGCATTTAGTGAGGGTGTCTGTCATATCCCAGATCCCGACCAAGTTCCCTCCAGTCATCTCTGAGGCCATATAACCACCTCCAGTTATCTTACTCTGTAGTTAGAACATTCCATTGCTAAGTCTTCTCTGGTCTCTCATCTTTTCCTTCATATCCGATTCTATGTTCATCTTCCTGTATGTTATACTTACATTACTTTCTTATACTTCCTTGTTCACTATTTAGTTGGCCTCCATTCTATACTGTTGTGCTTGGACAAGGAAGCACAGCCCCAGCTGTGTGACTTGCCAGCACAGCAGCAGTCCTTTGTATTCTTCATTTCTCGACCCTAGCCTTTCCTTCTTCATAACTCCAACCTTCATATATAAACCCATGTACCCTTAGCTTAGACCTCAGTTCAAATATTTATTTAATCACCTGCTTTACTCCTCCACCATTGATCTCATATTGGCGTTCTCTTGCCTGAGTCTAGATGACTCACCTTCAATCCTCCGACCCACTGACTTTCATCCCTTTCATAAATTAGTAACAGTGGACTCAAACAAGGGCATAGCACATAAGATGAAGCTGAAGTCACTTTCCAAACTGTATACCTCGGGCACTTCAGAGAATAGTACCTGGATCTCCACAGGACTGGATTTAACAGTGTCAGGTTTCTTGCCGAGGTGGCTGGGTCAAAACTGGACCACCATGTTAGGTACTTCAACCAGCGGACTTGCTGCCAGGTCAGGAGTTTAGTCATGGAAAAGTATTCCAGGTTTTTGTGATCAGTGACCATATTAAGTGGAGTACCTGAACCTTCAAGGTAATGGTGCCAAGTTCAAAAGGTTTTGTGAATAGCCAAGAGCTCCTTGTCATGGGTGTTGTAGTTCAGCTCCAGAGTGGTCATCATGAGGAAATAGTAAGCCACCAGCTGGACTTCATCGTCCAGGCATTTTATGGAAAGAATGCTGGCGATAGTATAGTTGAAGGCATCAGTTTCAATGATAATGGAAGCATTGGGAGCCCAATGAGTGAGGATAGGAGTGGAGGTGAAAGTGGTCTTGAGTGCTTTGAAGGTGGAGCGACAGGTGTCAGTGAAAGTCCAGGAAATGCCTTTGCAGGTGAGACAGGTAAGAGGAATGATGATATCGGAATAATTGTAAATGAATCTCTGGTAGAAGTTGGTGAATCCTAAAAATGACTGGATGTCTTTGACCTTCTGGGATTCAGGCCAGTCAAGAATGGACTGGAACTTGTTTGGAGACATGATAAGGCCGACAGGAGACATCCAGTATCCAAGGTATTCAATAGAGTCAGTGTGGAACTCACATTTTTCAGATTTGGCATACAAGCCATGCTTCCAGAGGTGTCAGAGAACTTCCTTAACATGCTCCTTGTGGGAGGCCATGTCTTTGAAGAAGATTAAGATATTGTTGAGGTAGACAATCACACTAACATTGAGTAAATCAGTGAAGATGGTATTGACAAACTGCTGGAATTCCACAGGGGCATTCATGAGACTGAATGGCATGACAAGCCATTCATAAGGGCCATATCAAGTGCAGAAGGCAGTATTCCATTCATCACCTTCAGTGATGTGGACAAGATGGTACACATGCCAGAGATCAATTTTGAAGTAGATCTTGGTGTGACTTGGAGTGTCTAGGAGGTCAGAAATGCGGGGAAGTGGGTAGTGATCTTTTTTCATGATTTTGTTAAGGCCTCAGAAGTTGATGCAAAGGTGAAGAAAGCCATCCTTTTTGCAGACAAAGAGGACTGGAGTAGTGTAAGCAGAGGAAGTGTTATGATTTGTTGAGCCCCTCTTTCTTTTCCCTATGTTTACTCATCATATACACCAAAGGATCTTGACCCTCACTGTTTGAGCCCCACTTGGATTCTTTTCTTTTACCATTGCTTTTTTTTTACCACTTACTTATTTAGTGTGACTCATCTGCAGTTGTATTATCAACCTTTATCCGATGCCATCAAATTTGCTCTGCAGTAACTCAGCTTCTTCATGATTCCATTGCTTTCTATTGCTGACTCACTTTCTTCCTTTACCTACCCTTAACCATTTGGCTTGCATATAAACTCTCAATACTCTGGTGTATTTGCTATCTTAGATCTTCTGCAATCTACCTAGTATCTTGGTTGCCCTTGGTTCCTTAATCCTTGTCCTACTGTTGAGTGGACACATCTTCATACCCTCAATCCAATGCTAGTCCTGTGATGTCCCTAGACCTGTTGATCTCTCAATCCTCAATGGTCCTTAGAACCTCTGCCAAGAAAGACCCTTGAGCAGACCCCCCTTTGACCCGTTGTTAGCTCTACAAATGCCTTAGCCTTCCTGTCAAGGAATCCCCTCATCAGGCCCCTCCTCTTGTCCTGTCTGCTGTATAGTGACAGTAAGCCCTCGAACTTCTGCAGGCCTATGCCTGACTATGTCAAGTGTAACAGGAAGAGGGACAAATGAAGCTGACAGATAAGTGCTCACTGAGGAAGGCATAGAGGGAGTCAAGCTCAGAAGGGGAGAGAGAGTAGGTGGTGCCGAGTGGAGGGGAGATCAATCTTGAGGTCATGCTCATGGTGAGAGGCTAGAGTATCAGCCCATTGTTTACTGAACACATTGGAGAAGTTGTAATACTCCAGAGGAACTCCAGAGAGATTGATCTGGTCTGGGGGTTGGATAGCTGCAGCTTGGAGGTCATCTTTTCAGGGGCAGAGTTGAAGACTGAACTGAATGGAGCCTTGAAGGTGGCAGGTCAAAGCGAATGCTGGAGCATTGATAAGTGCAATGGGCAGAGCCTTATGCTCAGAGAAACATGGTGTATTGGTGGAAAGAACAACTGGAGGCAGAGGAGCCTTAGACATCGGGGGTAAGCTCATTGGTGCTGGACTGGACTGCTGAGTAGGGTGGAAAGAAATACTGCTCAAGACCCAGTCAATCAATGGATTGTAGCAGGTGAACCAGTTGTGTACAAGGCCTAAGAAGCAGGAGCCATCTAGCAAAGTAACATAAAATGTCATCAGGGTGATATCACCAGTTGAGAAGAGGACAGAGAGATCAAGAGCTTGAGTAATGGTTGAATTTGAAGTGCTGTCAATGAGTTGGAGAAGGAGCAGAGGGACTGTATAGGTGGACAGGTTATGTTTATTCACAAAATTCATATCTATGAAACAATTGGAGGATCCTGAATCTACAAGTGTGGGTAATGGAGCAATGTCATGTGCAACTAAAGAAATGAAAGGCATAAGTGATCAAGGATTGGAGAGAGTGGACATGTTGAGATGGATTTCCTTGGGTGCACATATGGTGTCAATGTGATCATCTGGCTGTGCAGAGCTTTGAAAATTGTGCTCTATTTTTTCACCTTGGTGAAGGCCTCTGGTTTAGCTTCCAGAGCTGGCTTTGCAGCATGCACTTTGGCTGCCTGGGACATAGACCAGGGGCAGTCCTCCATGACATGTCCACCTTGGCTGCAGAACATGCATGACTTGTTGTCAAAGTGTCATTTTCATTTGGCAGTGGTCAGCTAGCCATCCTTACCAAGCTTTGAGGAGAGGTCAGGTTTCAGGAAAGAGATGGAGGTACCAGGGGTACTGGAAGCAGGAGTGGTAGATGCTGATTTTCCTTTGGAATCCTTCTGCTTGGATTCACTGGACTTGTTATTGGACAACTTGTTATCGGAGATGGATTTCTGGGTGCCAAAGTTCTTCTGCTGATGATTCACCTCAGATGCTCTCTCCCAGTACCTCACATCAATGGATTGCACAAGATGTCAGAGTTTGGCAAGAGTGGGTGGCTTGCTGACACAGGAGATTTCATCTTTGATTTGGTCCAGGTGGCCATCATAGAAATGGTGCCAGAGTGCACCTTTCCCATAGCCTCAGACTTGTGAAGCAATCCAGTTAAACTCTACAATGTACTTGTTAATATACTGCATGTCTTTCATGCTGAGGTTGTTAAGCTGATGCTCAGTGTCTCTGACAGGGTTGTGGGGTCCAAAGTTGTTCTTCAATTCAAGGATGAAGTCCCAGTAACTATCCATTCAATTTGAATGATTTGTGGAATCTCCAGTGTCGAGGAGATCAGGCTCCAACCATTCTAGAGCCATTCCCTTTAGGTAGAACTGTGCGAAAGTGACTTTAGCACAGTCAGTCTAGAAAGCCCTAGGCTGGTCCTGAAAGTTGAGTTTACACTGGACAAGGAAAGTCCAGAGCTTGTAAGGCTCTATACCATTGAAGTGGTCTGGTTTGCAAACTTTCATGCACTGGCTTCCAGAGTTATTGAGGCAGTGGTTAGAGCATGACAACCCTCTGTGACATCAGCCAAATTGGTGAACACATCTCAGGGGTTGTTGTTGTTGGCATCTTCATCACTGTCCTGATCTCCGGAGCCATTATCTGGGTTTCCACTGGGGTGAGGAGAGTGACCAGGGAAGTTGTCATTTCCTTCACTGGGTAGTCTAAAGTTGTCTTGTTCATAGTAGTCCAAACTGTTGTCATCCAGGTCACCATCAGGGCCATCATCATGGCCTGGAGGTGGACGCAGAGGTGATGTGTCAAAACCACCAGGGAAAGCTTTTTCTGTTTCATCATTGTGTTCAAAGACTTCTTTGATGAATGCACTAAGTGATGGGGAGCATGTACAAGAGATAGAGGGAATTGGTCAATGAGTGAAAAAGCTTTGGAATTGATTTATCACTTCTGAAGTGTGGCATAAACTGGCAAACAAAGAAAATGGGTCTGGCTGAGCAGCTGCTTTGCATTCCTGGGTTCTCTGAGAATGAGAGTGAGTCTGCATGATGTGGGTAGCCATGGGGGATTGTCGAATGATACAGGGATAGGATGGGAAAGATGGATGAAGGAACTTGAACAAGTGTGAATTCAAATATACTATCAAGTCTGATTCCACTGGGGTGTAGATACGTGACTCTAGAACACCAGAGTTGTACTGTGGTCGGAGCAATGTTGGCTTTACCTAATATGGTGCACCCTTGCCCAAGTCCAATGTTGCTAATTTATGAACAGAGCAGACTAAAGGTCTGTGTTACAATTCATTGACCCCCCTTATTTTTCCTTACCTCGCTTACCCTGTACACCAAAGGACCTTGACCCTCGCTGTTCGAGCCCCGCTTGGGTCCTTTTTTTTACCATTGTCTTTGCAATACCGCTTACTTATTTAGCGTGACTTATCCGCAGTTGTATCACCAATACTTATCTGATGACATCACATCTGCTCCATAGTGACTCAGCTTCTTCACGATTCCATCGCTTTCTATTGCTGACTCACCTTCTTCCATTGACCTACCCTTAACCATTTTGCTCATGTATATAAACCTTCGATACTCAGGTGTATTCACTATCTTAGACCTCCTGCAATTTACCTAGTATCTTGGAGTTGCTCTCGGGTCCCCCAGTCCTCGTCCTACTGTTGAGTGGACGCTCCCTTTGAACC
>JBBPMJ010000652.1:0-17763 GCA_038090255.1 Austroboletus niveus | reverse complement strand
TACTTGCGGGCTGACATAACATGGTCCCAAACCTTGCATTGCCATCCTATTGCTGGGTCTAGATCCCCAAGCCTTAACAGGTTCCCTAATTGGGAATTTTGGCGTCTCGGACACGGCCTCGGTATGACCTGGCGGGTTTCTTTTTCCATTAGACTAAGCGTGCGTCGTAATTCCCCCCTATTGAAGTGGGACTTGGTTAGTCCCCCCCTTTCCACTTTTGGCCAGCTCCGAGCTAAGTCTTTTTCTCGATTACTCGGAGCGTACTCGATAGTTTACTCGTACACTCGAGGAAGAGTCAACTTGTTCACCCGATGACAAGCAATGACTGTGACGATCAACAACAACCCAAAATTATTTCTATGTCCAATGTCCTATAGGCGCGTTTGATCGATTCGCTACAACGCCAGTTGAGAGCTGTTCGTCGTCAACATTATCAATGTAGATTAGCATGCTCATATATTCACCTACTGGCAGAGTACTCCAGTGGCTTTCACGACTTTGAGCGAAAGGTAGCGGCAGGTGATATACAAAGACGGCAGAGAAAGATTGATGGTTTTGATTCAAATTAAACTGTGTAGGGGGGAAAAAGGCTGGTAACTTTCCTGAGTCTATCTTCCTGGTGTAAATAGAGACGGCAGTGAAACCAGTGGGTTGACAAAAGCCTACCGCAGAAAGAAAAAACTGGCTAGAAAAGGTGTATCTGTCTCCCTGATGCAAGACAGATGGGCAATGGCAAAGAGCAACTGGATACGTACTTCTGGATTTTGTTTCGTTCTAAGACGAACCGCCAGGCTCGAACAAATAATTCACATGCTGAATCGGCAAGCAGACCAAGGCATGTGTATGCAGCAATGAGACGCCTAAAGTTCTTGCGCAGGTGAAATTAAATCTGTAAATGGATTAGGACTTGACGGATCCGAGTCACAAACACTGATCTCAGCAGAGATCTGAAAATTCTTATGGTATTATTATTCCATCGAGATATGATGGGTGGGATTGAAAGAGTTAATGTCCGTGAATGATAGAACTATTTTTTATATCTAATGTCGCTTCGGCTGCCAACACTGCTACCGCTTTATGCGGCGGTGTTGGGGTCAGTGAAGAATTCCCAGAATCATATCGGCTTAGCTCAGACACAATTGACCAAGACGTATTGTGCACCGTGCACGCGCGCCTTCACGACGGAATACCAAGATGTTCGTGAGAAAATTCTTGCGATTGATTGGTGTGTTAGCGCCTAGGGAGGTTCTAGACCTTCAGTAAAGCAAAACGGAGGGTCTAGCGCATCATTTGACAAACGACGATGGCCAAGATCTCTGAGCGCGGCGGATGAACGAGTGATTCGATGACGAGGGGAGAGATATTACACTACGAGTTGTTACAACACAGCTTTATGACTCCGTGAATGCCGTCTGTTCAAGAACAGTCATCTCCCGCTTCCTCCCCAGAAAATGTCCCTCACGCGTTGCTGCCGTTCTTGCGTTCACAACCTCAAAACACCCTGACGAGGCTGTACCAACGTCCTTCGTCTTGCCTGTCGATATTTCGGTGTGTTGCATCGTCACGCAAAATGGAGACGGATCACTGAGGCGGTTCTAGTCTACTTGGACCTCTGGAACGCCAACTCATCATGAACTTGTTATGGCTAGAAGGCGCGATTCCGCTGAGTACAATGACTGCCTGGGTCTTGCCAGAGGGGAAAAAGTTGGTATGACTTTGTTTCGCAGGTAACATGGCGTTCACGATGTTTTTCAGATTGTACGACGACGCTCTGGCGGAGATGATCGGATTGCACATCATTCAGAACTCACCAGCAAAACTCGTACTCAACTCAACTTTCAAATTGAGTTTGAGGCAGGCTATCACCGGAGGGTAAGTACGTGGAAAACGACTATTACGACTGCTGAGATGCACGCTTAGGGGTTCAACTGGAAGTTTCGGTATTTCAGCAGAAAAAGACGACAAGAGACAGCCCACCGCGATCGACACTCTCGATGCATATGCTTTGGAAAGGTGGGAGGTGAGTATTTAGGTCTATATATCTAGATACACTCACCTGATGTCGCTTGTTCAGACAATCCTTCACTATATGGTGTCATCCGGTCAAGGTCAACTTCCAACGAAACCTTCGCAAGGCGTCTTATATCTACTCCAACGTAGCGAGCTGATGAAGAGTATTCAGTAAGCCTTCAACCAGACTACAGTGTCGGCAACAAAAGAGCGCCTTTTTTTTTCAGCGGTTCCCCACTTCAGATTACCTCCTCAGGATTTCAATTTCTCCTCCACTCGCCACACGATCAATTGTGGAACCTTTTGTTGCAGTATTTGCATATGGCGGAGGTATGATCAACTATATGCATATCTCTCCTCACATCTGACCAAATGTATGCGCCAGGAAAGACAAATGGATCTAGTGGAAGTTCTCAGCTTTCTTTTCATGCTTTCGACAATGGAGCTGGGACGCGTGAGTCAGTCTATTCAAATTGTAGTCACCGTTAACGTCAGCGGACCCCTAGGAGTATTCTACGGACCCCCTGAGTGACACACAAAAAGCGATGCTGGAAGACCTGCGGGATTACGGTCTTGTCTGGCAGAGAAAGGTTTAGTTGCTCGCTCCTTCTTCGCCGACTTACCTCACTCAGGTTCGCAGGCATCATCCAAGCGTTTCAATCCTACCCGATTGGCCACCACGCTAACTTCCCTTTCGCCTCCATTACCTACCTCGAGTACCTCCGGAACTACCCGGCCAAGCAGCGGAACTTCTGTCGCGCTGACTACGGCGGCAGGACAGCAGGGATTCATCGTGCTAGAGACGAACTACAGGGTATATGCGTATACTGGTATTGTGAATATCGTGAATATTTCTAAACGCGCTCATATGCCGGCTGGTAGACAACCCCCTCGAGATTGCCGTCCTGAACCTGTTCGTCACCATGAAGTACCGCTTCCCGAACTTAGTGGTTGGCATGCTCACACGTGAGAGCGTGCGGAAAGCGTTGAGCAACGGTATCTCCGCAGACCAGGTACGTTATCAATTCATTTCAGGTCTGCAGCTTACATTGTGACCGCGCCGTTCCAGATCATCAGTTATCTAACGACCCACGCTCATCCCCAAATGAGGAAGAATGTAACGCGCTCACTGACTGCGTCGCCGTATATTCAAACTCAACCTACGTCATGCACAGAACCCACTTTTGCCAGTGACGGTACAAGACCAAATACGCTTATGGGAACTGGAAAGGAATCGCCTTAAATCTGCGGAAGGTCCGTGTTGTGCTGCGTGCACCCATATGCGCCTCATGTGTATGCTCATGTGCGTATTCATTTGTCAGGCTTCCTCTACAGGGACTTCGCTTCGCAGGCCGATTATGAATATGTACTATCATATGCCAAGCAGCTGGGGGTCGTCTTGTGGGAGAACGCCGTGAAACGGGCATTCTTTGGAACCCTTGAGGGGCACGCTAATATTAGGGGATTCATCGAGAGGCGGACTGGCGGGGGTTAGCCGACCAAGATGATACTAATCGATTGAATAATGTGACCCTTTTTTTTCAAGCTCTAATCCAATGTGCGCGAGTCACGGTCGAGACGTGAAGCTACGGGAATTTGGCTCCTGTACTGCTTTTTCGGCAAGGAACCGAAAAGACGGCTACAGACGGGCAACTCCGATTCGTTGAGGTACAAGTCATCATTAACGCACGCAGCGGCCATTTATATATTCAAAATACAACCAAAGATTTAAGTTACGTGCATGACCGAAATCGCAAATGCCCGTCTTTCATGCAAACACGGATGCTGTGTTGTCTCGACCTTCCTGGCACAGAACGAAGCCACCCTCGAAACCAACGGCGTGTTCGTCCGTTGCCGTATCACGCCAACGCCCAACAAGGCTCCGTTCATGAACATAGCCCTTGAATATCCAACGACCAGTGGTACGATAGGGATTGTTCGTCTGATCCCGCGATAAGGACGAATGCACGGAGTTAAAGAAACAGCGCATTACGTACCGGAAGACGAAGGAAGACGACTAGACCGTCCCATGGCCGAATTCGCCCGATATATGAGTGGTAGCCCCAGGCTTCTCCCTGTCGTTCGCACGTCTGCATTTCAAAAACGAAAAATCATCAGTAAAAAGTTTGGGGAAACGAAGGGGAAAAAGAAACTTGCCTGTCCGGTGATGATGATGTCCTGTACGCCGCTCGGTAGTTCCTCCACAAAGTCTTCGTATTCATCGCTTTCGTCCTCACCTTCTTGCATCGCCGCATCAGAGCGTTCGGAAAGGTACCACTCGCGCTTCGATCCATGTGACAGCCGTTCACATGCTGCGGTAGAATAAGGTGCCCGATCGTCTGGACGATATGTCTTGTACCACGTTAACTTGCCGGTACTGGGGTCATAAATTTCCAGCCCATCCTGCGAATCACGCGGAAATAAATCAATAATATACCAAACGAGAGCGCTATCCAACCCCACCGTGCGGCGAGTAAATTGTAAATCCCGGGGGAGCCACGCGTTGAATATATCTTCCCCGAGACCGTCAGAACGGGATGGCGCGCAAAGAGGCTCGCTATACGATAAACAGTGATGTTCTTCAAAACAGCAAGAAATCTTCTCCTGGATCACTTGTACGCTGGCTGCAGGTATACGCCGATCCATAACCGCATTGAGATGTGCAAACATATCAGGAATCTAATATGAATGAGCACAGTAAAGGAAATGAAACATGAGGTCGACTCACAAAGATACGGCCACTCCAGTTACCGACTAACGTGCCTATGGGATAAACAATACCTTTAAGGGGCCGTTCTACAGCCGAAGGTGTATGGCACGCTACAAGCCGAAACCAGTCCCGATCAAGCTGACTGCTGCTGATATCTTGCTCGTGCTGAAAGAAACGGGTGCGACTACGAAAATGGAATTCTCGGACATCCTCTTGTGTCAACATGGGGACCCCGGGTTCTTGCGCAGTTATATCCGCTCGTGTTGCAGGGAGAAGTGCGATGCGCGGAGGGAGAGGTGCCATATCCTGCCAAGCTTCTTGTCGCACAACAAAGTTCAGTAGTGCTGCGGATGTAATCGGGGGCACTGCGAGTCTGAGTTTGCGGCCGAGATACTGGATTTGAGTGACGAGCGGGGGAGGACCAGAGAAGCCAACCAAGTGGTCGTGCTCTTCGCATGTAGGTAAGTAGAAGTAAGCATCAGGGGCGAAAACAGAAGGGTACTGTGCTCGGAGTTTAGCGATATGCCGAAGCAAGGATCGCTATACCGCACCTGATAGCCACGAACTATAAAAGGGACAATAGCATTCGTAAGTGCAGTACGTACTGTCACAGGTTCTGACGAGACCCTCTCTGGGTGCCTGTTAGACGAAGTGATACGAGAAAGCGAGGAAAACGTACCTTTGCTACTCGTCATCCAAAGAATCCACATAGCCAAGGACATACCCTCTAGATCAGATGCAAATGGTCTGGAGCGAGCGGAATTCATTGACTGAGAAGAGCTTCGTAAAGCTACAGCACCGATAACCCAGTCGGGTAGATTTGCCCAATCGCAAAGGTGCTTCTCGTTTCGACCATCGTTCTCGAGCATCATCAGATACGCCTTCCAGAGAGCATCTCTGTCTAGGAGAAGGGATGGGTTGCCATGTTTGATGTGGTGGAGTGCGACAAAGCGGCTCCGGAGTTCCTGGGCCAGGGAAGGGGAAGAAGCCCACTTGAGAGACAGTCGGCGCTCAATGACTTCGCAGTCGAATTTGTGGCGAAAGATATTCGCGTACAGTGTGCTATTGTTGGCGATGGATAATTGGTTGTAGAGGGTGCGGCAAGTGAGCAATAGGGACATGAGGTTCGAGGGTGGCCCCAGGAAGGGGTCAATGGCCACATGAAAAGCGATGTCGTCGAGAATGAAAGAGGCGTGGATGGCGAGACACTCGAGAGCGGACGAGGAGCGCACCATAGTATGAGAGGGGAGGGGGAGGACGGGGAGCAAAGGAGCGGCAGCGGGGATGGTTTATTTAAGTTGACCTTGAAATCGGAGCGAATATGGGTTTGATGATAATCTACATACAGTGTTGTTGATCGCCGCGATTCTTCTCAGCGTTTGCCGTTCATTGGGGAGAGCCGCCTGAATGACCGAATGATATTACGAGAAAAACCGCACATGGAGGCCCTGAAACAAGGTCAATCTAGGGAACCAAATTACGTTGGCGAGATCGGTCTCTTGTTATCCGGGGCCAGAATCGCAACCCTGTGATGGTCGCGTCAGAAAGGACCGCTCCAATACTCGCTCCACTTACTACTCGCCTGTGTCGCTTCTAAGGCTAAATCAGGAAGCTCTTCCTCGACATACCGCACGAGTCCGCTAGTACGTGAAGTATCGCGTGCATGTGGGTCCCGGGTCTTTGCGGCGTACCCACCAAAAAAAGGAGAAAGAAAAGAAAAGGTCGTGGGTTTGTGCAGTTCATATCCGCGTTGACTATACGTGCCGCGGATTGCCGCGTCTGTGTTTGCCACAGGCACCGGGGAATACATTTCGAGTCTCGCGTTTCCATTGGAACTGTAGTCAGGACAAGAAGGCAGCACGACGTTACTGTCAATGACGACTCGCCGCAGGCTGGCTGTGTCCTTCTTTGTGTTTCAGCCCCATATTGGTAACTTACCCGAGCCATGATGACGTTTTCGCGAAGTTGCTGGAGACTATCAGCGGCGCCACGCAAGGTACATACGCCTTTCCAGCAAATTCGATTTGTTCGTACTGCGCACGCCTACAGTGCAATCAATCTCATTGTCCGTACGACCCGTTGGCGTATCCTCCTCGCCACTCACTTACGTGCGGGAAGCCGCAGAAATTTGGGGTTCAAACCAGTGTGGAGTTTCAGCGGACGAATTCGTTCGATGGTCTCTGGGCACGAACACAGTCGTGGAGTCCGTTTGGCCGTAGCCACACGTCACCGCTCACGTGTGCACGTGTCGCAGATGTAATCAGCCACGAGCATTGCGGGATCTCATATATGTAGGTCACTCGACAAATCCATTTAAATTTCAAAAGCGGGCGCTCCGATGGTTCATTGCAACTGTCGGTGATAAGTTTTGTCGTCAACGTGGGTATTCTAACATGAGGTTTACGAACACGGTATCATACCTAACCCCTGAATAGTCTTAGATCATTTGCCACTTGGTCAGTGTCGGCAGCGCGTGGGATTGCGATCTCGGCTAGCAGCTGACTTGCTGGTAGCGCCGAACTATCACAGTGACTCGAAGGGGAAGGGCGGTGGTATCATGAGTAACGTTTCCGTCGGCACAGAGGCGAGCGGCGTTCCATGGTGTACAGAAATGATATCCCAAGTATGGAGAGACTTGACGCTGTGGAGTTTACGGAGTTGCCTTCTCTCCGCAGGTGGCTTGGTATTGTGTACAGGGATTCGAAGGGTTCGTATCCTCACTATCCGCCCTTAAGTTCACGACGGCGCAGCACTCTGTGGACGGCATTCCGCCACCCCGTTAATTTAGCCCTCTCCTGCGGTGCCCGTCCATTCTTCGTTCTAGTGAAGAAGGGTTCCTCCACTGAGTAAAACATGTGATCTGTTGTCACCGAAAACACCGTTAGCGTAGAAGTGAACCTTGAGGTCACAACACCATCGAAGAACTTGCCCGTAGCTCTAACTGAGCTAGCCTGATTCAGTGCCCAGCACCGGCTAAGCCACCCCCGATATTTCCAATAGAATAGCTCGATCCAGGACGCCTCCCCACGATTTACCTACTCCTTACACGATTCCATTTATTCCATTTCGAAAGAGGGAGCGGATCGCGAACGGAACTGAAAATGCGTTCGGAATGTGGGTATAGTGACTAGTCCCATAATATTATGACACACAAATGTTCATCGTTGTTCGCTCCGCTCAAATTTCGGGCGATTGCGACCCACGAGATGAATAGAGCTGAGTTGGATGAGAATAGCGTCCAATCAACGCCCGTGATCTTCGCCTATGCGAAATTGGAGGTTTGCTGGCCGCCACGCGACATATGAGAGCTGAGGTGACCAGTCATTTCGAACTGGAAAGATGCACCGAATACGGAACTCCACAGGGATACCTAAGGGTTTTCGATTTCTGCGAATCTCAATTTAGACGACCGCAAAGTTAGGTTCACGAAATTGCCAAGCAAAACTCATTTTTCCTGCTCGCGATTTTGATCACTTGCCCAGCTGGCCCAATTAAGCTGAACGTCTAAGGGGAAAAAAAGGGACATTCTACTGACCCTTACCAGGAACCAAAGACTTCGACTTCTTCCCCAAGGAATTTGTCCCCGCGACTCGAAAGCTTCAGGCGTGCCAGTTTCTCGTGCTATGTCTTCGGACCGGAGGAAAAAATTCCTCTAATAGCCATAAAAGTTACAACAACTTGGGAATTCGTTCACATACCATATGCGGCGTGTATCTCCGACGACTCAGATCTGAATGGGCCTCTTTGTGTTAGTTCTCCGTAGGCGTCGTTAGGGGGACGGTGTAATCGAACCGCATGTTCGACTAGGGAAGCCGATGGGCATTAATCTGATAGAACGCCACGACTCGTGCAATCACTGACATTGTCTGAATCCATGTCGCAGACATAAGCTGCATGCTTTGTAGGTGAGGCGTGCCGTACGTGGACTGCCACTAGGGGGCTCAATGGATTCCTCCCAGGTGATGCAAACACATCCCCTGCAGCTCCTTGGGATTGACCTCGATGGGTCTGCTTGTCCTTCCGAGTTTCCTCAGCTCTCGACACAACCAGCGAGTCGCGGAGAAAGACTGCGAGTGGTCGGAACACGAGCTGCGGTGTTCCTCCAATGTGGAGCGCCGTGTGGAAGGATGCTGGAACATTGGAGACTGTTGTCATCGACAAACTCCCGGATGGCACGCCCGCCGCTCTTCCTCATTATCGTACCAATCCGTGGAGCCCGGCAGAAGCACTGACGTATGTAGACGGAGTCCGCGTTCGGTACGCCTCGCACGATGTGCCCGAATCCGTAGCCCGCACGACTTGGCAAGTGATCGAAGTCCAATGACCTCAAGCCTTCAACGACGTCGCGGGAGGGTGCCTGTCCGTCGTAACGTGTTTTTGGCACACATTTAAGTCCGCGTTTCGATATGGGCGGGTGTCGCTCACTGACTCTCCTCTACGCAGCAAGTGGTCATTTCACCAAGGTGAAACGCTCTTATCAAACTCATTAATTGTCCCGCGATGAACCATAGTGCTCACTTTGTTCACAGACTGCGACGTCAATGCTGTCACGGTGTCAAGTTCGTGGAAAAGCGCCTCAGTATCGGTGCCCTCAATCTGGGAGCTGCTCAGCTGATGCCCTTCATCTGAATCTGATGCGGCCCCGAGACTATTTCGTCATCAAATTCCACGCCATTGCTATTTTGAAAGGATAACTTACATATTTGCACCACTGACCCCAACCAGTAGACTGATGCGGTCATCTGAATCTGCGCTATGGTGGTTCAATTTCAAGTGACTTGTTATCGTACGCGTGCCTTCTTTTTCCGTCGTCGCGTGACGCGCGAACATGGAATACCACACGCAGGGGTCAAACGTTCACACACGATACACGAGGATGTCGATGAAGTCATTGCTCAAACGTTCAAGCACAAATTCAATGAAGTACGATGGAATGCATTTTACATGATGTTACACAACAAACGATAGACATGCGAACACCTGTAAAACTGTGAGCTTGGTTCGAACAAATGATCATAAGCTCGCTGCGCCAAAAGGGATCAGACATCCAAAGGAAGGTCCTTTTGGCCCTCATTGCACCGACCCCCGCTTCCCGCTCAGCGCACCATATGGCGGCCCACCTCTGGCACACGCTTTTGGGTTCACGCAGCCAGGAGGGAATTTAAACGTTAGGCTCTGGGGGAGTACTCCAACAGGATGGTGCTAGAGTGAAAACTGCGAATAAACGGAATACTTCATCATGCAACGTGGCGCAGCGGAGCAAAGTGGCATATCTGAAATCGAAACTCACCTGTGTCATGCATACATAGTCGATCAAAGACGTGGTCGCGTCGCGAGACTTTACTGAGTAGGACGTCAGCGATACGTTTTAAAAGCGAACGCGAAGATGAAAAGTCAGACAAAATGGCACTGGCAAGTACACTATGCGCTCAAGGGCGCTGTTCGTTGCGAACGAACTGCTCTGTTCCTCGGCATGGTCGTGTAAGACGGGGAAGAGAATAAAGTCATCAAGGAAGAGAGACCAGGAGAGAGACTTACAAAGGAGAAAGACTGAAGACTTACAGGGCGCAAAAGAGAAAATTTATATGCACAGCAATGTTTGTCGCTGAGTTTGGCAATGGTCTGTGCGCGGTGATTACATAACGACATTTATAAGCCTCCGTTACAGCAAGAATGCGACGTCGACGACAACCCGGAAAACGACAACTCCCGGAAAACTAGCGCTTAAATGTCTTCAGTAGACTTCTCTTCACATCCACCTGCAACGCCCGAACACCGACGGCAGGACACGCCGGATATCATTGACGTCGATGCACTCGATACCACCGAAGTTGTCTACGTAGGTTCAGCGCCCTCGCAAACGCGCCGTATTGGAGAAGATGAAAGTACCGTCCCAGTGGCTAGAGAGGTCATCCATGTCATTGATAGCGAAGATGACAACGAAATACAGTTCATTGGTCATAATCCCGCACGACCACAACCTCTGCCAGGTGCGCTTAACTTCCTGTGATATGCCACGCCCACTTACACGGACAAAAGTGAGAAGAGAACGCATATTTTCCCCTCCTCCGCAAGAATTAGGTGTCATTCCCCCAGTACCACGGATCCCCCAAAGATTCCTGGGTTTGCGGCCGCGGCCGCCCCCTGGACTCATCATTCCCAGTGAAGATCCGCTGCCATTCGAGGCTGATTTGCGACCCCCACCTCCTGGAGAACAATCAATTCCAATAGCTGCTCCTCCTTCTCGTCATCGTCCAGCCATGGGCTTTGGTGGCGCATTTGTACGGCAATTCATCGGTCCTCAAAATACTTCCCAGTTACATGAACGACGTAACGGCTGGGGTGTTTCCGGTTCGTTCATCGTGCGATGGGATCCTTTTGATTTCGTGGGTGGAGAGGGAGATGATTTACTGGACGGGTTGGATGAGATTGGTTTCCTGGCTGATGAAGACAACGCCTTCGGCGCTGGTGGGATCAGGAGTCAAATAGAACGGACGTTTAAACATCGCGATCGTCAAGGCCAGGCCGAACCTGATTATAAACCAGAATATACTCATCCTGACACACCGCCACCTGGTTTCACCTACGATTTCTCCTCATCTCCTACCACAGGGGAGGATGAAATTTCAGCGCGTTCAGCCGGCAGTAGCGGAACTCGGTTTGAAGTTACCCTGATATGTGCTGCTTGTCGTGACCCTCTTTTCCTTGGAGCCTCGGACGTTGGGCAGGATCGCGCCAAACGAAAGTTATGGGGCTTACGCTGCGGCCACTTACTCGATGGGAAATGTATTCAGAAGTTGATGGAACCTGCTCCGCCGACTCCCAGCCCAGTTGGATCCAGTAGTGGGGGAACGGTTACTGAGACCTCGCCGTCATCAGGTCAGGATATGACGGATTCTGATGCCGGTTCAATACGTTCGCGGTTACGCCCACGTCGTGGGATGCCGGGATCACTTCCCTCGGCCTCCCATTCATTACCTGCTTCCTTAAGCGGGCGCCGTGTTGCTCCCGCCAGGTCTCAGGCAACGCAACGAGGCAATCGCAAAGGCAAAGGAAAGATGAAAGCTCCCGTTGTAGAAGCCGAGCATGAGTGGAGTTGCCCGGTCAGCGGGTGCGGGCGCGTCCATTTCAGCCTATTGATGGACGACCGATGGACAATGGACGAGAAAAGAGGCGCCGTTGCGGTGTTCGTATGATTTTGGTGATGAGCCCGATGTACTTTTCCATGTCTTGTCTCTTGGAGATGCTTGTCCTGTAACGCTGCGCTGCGCTGCTTTGTATAAGTTAGCATAAATTATATCACAGGTTCTGTAGCATCAGTTGATTCCTAGGATTTGCTGGATTACCTTCATCCTTGAGTAGGTAAATAGATGTAAATAGTGTACCTTCATTCTTTAGGGAATGATTGCCACGTCTTGTGCAGGATCGGCGTCACGATTCACGAGCGAAACACTTGCAAGTTGTGCTCCATTCAATCCTGCTCATGGCGCGGCAGACCCAGCGGTTCCGTTAGGGCCTGCCCCTATCACGACCCGTGTTCGATTGGAAACGGAATTTCCCATCGCCTTGGATGCGAAATTATCATTACCCTTGAACAACACCGGTTATTCTCAACCGGGTGACCTGAGAGTCTTGTACGTGCCGAAACTGAGAATGGAGTAATCGGCTGACGAGATTTCCCCCATAACATCGTGTTTGAGATCGTTTTTCTTCCTGTAAGCATTATTGTAAGGCTGGATTGCATAGTCTCCCTCAGGTCAAGGCTCGATGCTGTGATGTCAAGTTCTTGTCTCGTCAACTGACCCGAGAACTTGTCACGGCGTTCAAAGCCTAGCTCCGAGTCCCAAAGCAGAGTATCAGACAAGATCTGATTCACAATATGGCTACCGTGGAACCGCGTCCAGCATGGGCGATGACCGGGATACGTTCTATTTCCGCGGTAAGAACGCGAAGTCACCTAGTGTAAGTCCTCGATACATGCCACGACGATCCGACCTTCTTTTTCCACGTCAGGCATGGCGGAGGTTGCAAATTTTACGACAAGAAGGTATCCACCTGGCACGTTCGTTCACGGGATCATCAAATCTATGTATTTCGTCATATCCATGCGAAAAGTTACGCAGATACTGTGGGTACGGGGTTGCATGTTATCGAACAGGATGCAGTCATTGCCAATGATACCCCGCTCACTAAGAGCGGCGTTCTCTATCGTGAAACCTTGTCTTCGCACACCCGTAAGTAATAAGTGTTTTTCTCGACGTTATCCTAACAATGCTACGTGAGATTTTGGTCTCAGCATCAGCCAATTTTCTTGACTGACCGCGACTCACCTAGTTGACTGATCGTATTTTATGCAATCAGAGGACAGGATTCGTGAACTTATATACTTCAAGTTTATTGAGGGAAACGGGATTAACGAGTGTGCGCGTCCTGCTTGCAACCTTACCGACGCAACGCCGGGAGAATGGCTTACGGGTTTGGCAACCTTCTAAACTAGAGGACGTATCGAATTTCTCCGTGTTTCTCATGCTGACCTCTTTAAAGGGTCGATGGGTGCATCTCCAGGCCGCCCGCTTCCCTTTTCTCAAGTTCGTCCCCCGACTTCATTGTTCGTTCAGAATGAATTTGCAGGACCTTGCAGTTTTGTTCTTGCTTGTTCCATACACTATGGCATTCCCCCATCTAGGCAAATTTCCAGAATATCGTTCCCTTGCAGGCTTATCTTCACAAGAGATTCTAGCTGTTTCCCAAACATTTACCAGTACACCCGGAGCACAACCTCTCCCCCCTCCGATAGACGATACCTCTGCAAAATTAGTTTTCGATGCAGCGCACCCATTCATACTTGAGCAACCTGGCGACATCCGTGGTCCCTGCCCGGGTTTGAGTACCCTCGCTTCTCATGGCGTGAGTGATCAAGTATACTCTCAGGGACGCAATTACCATTTCGCTCTACATAGTATCTTCCTCATAACGGTATAGTAACTCCAGCTGAAATTATCACTGCTTCTCAGGAAGGTAGGAAAATCGTGACGAAAGAATTTTTTGTTCCGATCTAAAATGTGCAGGTTTCAACATGGGGCGGGACCTGGCTGCGTTCATCACTTATGCGGTGTGTTTAAAGATTTTGCGTCTTTTTATCGGACTGCTGACAAATGGACGGTGATTGGAAATGAAATAGGCATTTGTTGTTGACGGGAATCATTTGACCAATTTGATGAGTATCGGTGAAAACACTACTGTCGACGGTGACTTTACTCCCGGGATCAACATCCACGGCAATCTTGAAGGTAGGCTACGTTTCTGCTCATGAAACCAGCACTGACGACAATGCGGTTCTCCTCTCCAGGCGATGCTAGTGCTACTCGCGGTGATGCTTATTTCGGAGACAATTTTAATTTTAACGAAACATTGTTTAATCAGGTAAGTATGATATTCGTCCCATATTAAGTACATTGCTGACAATACTTTTACAGTTTGAGTACGCCGCCAACCTCGTTGGAGATGGCATCATCAACGTTGAAGCTGCATCCCTGCAAAAGTCCATCCGCATCAATGACTCCATCGCACGCAACCCTACATTTAGCCTCGATACACCTCGCTTCCTGACCGCTTACGCCGAAACAACGTTCCTCCTCGCCTTTTTCACCAGCAACCAGACTGCCGACACTACCGATTCCGTCACGCTGGACGACGCGCGGAGTTTCTTTGAGCAGAACAAGTTTCCTGACGGGTTCTATCGCCGTCAAGCCGTATATAACTACGACGAACTCCTCACAATGATCGACAAGATCTTGCACCATGTCGGCGTGTTTCCCGGTCATAGTGAAGGCTTGGGAAACTATGTGGTCAATTTAAATGATCCTGGAACCGTACGTCGTTTTTGTTGATTCTTTCTGGCGGGACGTTTTTAGATATTGATTTGGGATCCTTATTTTCAGTTGTGTTATGGGTATCACAAGCAGGTCAACTTGACCGCGCAGCTGTACCCCGATCCGACTCCGGACCTTGAGGCTGCAATCAAGACCAACTTGGTCACGTTCTATGAATCTCTGGCAGACCCGAGTTGTGAACAGCTTTTCCCGTATGGGAAGTAGGAAGGACGAGAAAAATCCGCAGATTTTTGAATGTACCCAGAAGACGCATTCTGACTTTTGTGTATTCCTGGAGCCACAAAAGGGCAGGTATGCAGCAATAGTTCGTGAAAATAATGTTAGGAACCAATTCTTTCACCTGGCCGTGATCTCCTCACTCTCAGTGCATGTGAAAAGATGGTAAAAATCCGGTGGGTTAGCATTCGGTGGACACGCTAGTGGCAGTTCGAAAGGGCCGATTTTATAGTTCTCTGGCACCCCTGCTTATCAGGTTTGAATCATTTCTGCACTCGGACACAGGCTGTTGGAAGACCAGAGACAAGACGGATGAGGAGCTCGTACACGTCACACCCACTAAATGTGAGCCATCCATACAACGAACATCATCCAATGACTGTCAATTCGATGTGGGGACGAACTGCTGTGAGATGCAGATACTGGCTCGAGCCTCAATACGATGGACATGTGCCGTGCATGATGCAAAGGTGAGAGGCTTAAGTTGTGATACACAGATCATTGCACGAGAACAATGATTAATATGGAATAGCTAGAGAACAAAATAATTAAATCACCTTCGGCAAGCCCGAGCCCGCCACCTTAACCAATGCCGAGGCCTGACTCCTCTCACATTGCCTCATCTCCATTCTGTGTAAGGCTCGTGAACAGGATAGCTGACTCTATGTTGTCCTTGAGAAGAACATCGCAACACTCAACTTGCAGCTTCATGTACTGGTTAAGTTGCCTTTGATGAATCATCATGCATATATGTCACAATTATCTTGCCGATTGGACAATAGCGAGTGTCCACAATGTTGTGCCGTTTACCACTTGAAAGACAGTGATCATCATTTCTGTCCAAACAAGTTTGATGACCTGTTGTCAGGCTCGCTAGAACCTGCAACACGAGATCATTTTGATGTTGTGTATTGGATACTAGAACAGAGAACCTAAGTAAGATGGCAAGACAAGACACATACATGACACCTAGAACAGAGAAGAACGAAGCTAGGAGAAAGGGGACACAAGGCAAGACATGATCGTGATGTATGAATGATGACAAAGAACAACTCGGGAGTGCACAGACCAAGACATGAGACTCGTGACACTCCACAGAACGAGTAGCCGAATATGACACTTCTGGATGATACAAGGGAGAGCAAACGGGTCATGAATTGATTGGCGTAGATGTCGTGTTCAGTCAATTTCTCATATCCAACAATTCTGTGGATTGGTAATAACGCCAGTTCAAAGGAGAATGGAAATGGTTCCCAGCCTCAGGGGGTGGGCTCCTGTACCCCATATCCAGCTGATTCCAGCATTCGGCATGCCTTGATGCATCAGTTGTGTGTCATACAATATTTCACTCATTTTGATCCATCAATGATCAATCGTGATGTGGAGCTCCTGCCAATCAGGATCATGAAACAGTTTTTGTGGAGGCTCAAGGCTGAGGGGTAGTGCAACTGTGCAAGTTCAATGAGTTGACTGGTGCAGGCTCACACGAGGTATTAAGGGCAGGATAGAAGCACACATGAGGTGGTATGTGCTTAGAGACCTTCTTTATGACATGTCATGTACTAGCTCAACTTTACCACTGTCTGAACATCATGATGAATCACACATGAAACCCGAAGACATCGTATCACAAGGACAGTCAAGCAATTGCCTCCGACTGAGTGCATAAATCCTATAAAACGTGTACATCTTCTCTCTGCCCCCCATCTCTGCGAGATGCTATTTTACTTCAAGTCCTCCCTCTTCACTGTACTTTCTTTTGTCCTCTTTGTCTCTGCTGGGACACTGCCTTATCGCCGGACAGACAGTGATGGTTACATAGAACAGTGAGCAAGGCATTTTGAAAAAATTCCCAACTTGAAGTTGCAATGAAGCAGACGGAACTTCACCAGGAATGGTTCAATAATCAAGCACAATGATATAGTACAAGATCAGGAACTGAAAATCTCGTGAGCATTGAAGATGTTTGCCAATGTCGTGACAAGGCTGACACCCATAGTTTTCAACACCACGATAATGCACTTACTGCCAATCAGTGTAACGAATATTTTCTAAATATTGACGTCAACACCGAATGCAATCCTCAGAAGAAAACTCTGGTGTGTATGGGTGTCAACTTGGCGTATTGCACCAATTTGGGAAGATACGAAATTAAAAAGCTATGTGACGGTAACCTAAGATGTGCAGCCCAACCCATCATAAACTACCTTGTGAAGGGAGTAGTTGGACCTGATTGCTTCGATGTGCGAGAGACTTTGAGGATATTCAATCAGTTTGGGCTTCACCCTGGTTTCCATTAGGCTTGGTGCATAGTAGTATTCATGATCACCTGTTGTACAGTCACGAGTGACGAGTGGCGGCTTTATGATGATGGACTTGCTGCTGGTCGGCTTTTGTTTTACTAATCTACATACTACGACATTGCCTTGTTTTCCTGGACGCTTTAGGGGACAGGTTTATCTGTTGGAAGCATCGGCATGCGAAGGGGTCGATTGGTCGACCAATCTTTCGCGCCCCAACCAACTCCGCCCGAAAGCGACCTCATGTGCAGCGACCGATGTCGGGCCTCAGACCTTCAATTTCCCACAAAAAATAAAGCGAAGAAAGTAATAAGGATTGGTTTTGATCGCATATACATATACATTGCCCATACACGAAGGAACATTATAATTGCAGTAAAATTTTGATCTATATCGAGCCACAGAACTTACAATCAGCAGAAACAAGGAGAAGAGTCTGTCCATCTCTCGATTATATCTATTATTTTGCCTTTAAAATCAAATAGTGCAATTGAGGTGTTTTGACCAGGGAATCAGCGTGCTTAGAGCTATAGGATAGGAGAGCCTTCCTCCTTGTGGGGGGTTACAGTTTGATGAACTTCACCTTGCAGGTGCGAGTGTACAGAGAAACAATCTCCAGCATGACGTCACCGAT
>JBBPMJ010000651.1:0-17780 GCA_038090255.1 Austroboletus niveus | reverse complement strand
AAATGATGTTTACACCTAAAGCCACAATCTCACTCCCCACCTTTGCTGGTGCCAACTTCAAGGGTTGGTGGTCCCAGATTTGGACCTACTTGAAGGCCCAGCAGGTCTTCTTGGTGATTGAGCTCGCTGAGTATGCTCCATCGGCTCCTGCAGACAACAAGGACCAAACTCTGGTTCAAAACTACCTGAAATGGCACAGTGCTGATGATGCCTGCATTGGGACTATCTTGTCCCATGTCTTGCCGACCATCAAGGCCAAGTTTGAGATCCACAATACTGCCAAGAAACTCTATGATGCTTTCGCCACTGAATACGACAAGCAGACGATCTCATCTGCCTATGTCATCTTCAAGAAGATCCTTGCCCATACCATTCCTGCGAACTCGAACCCCATCCCACACCTCACCAACTTCAACAACTTGTTGACGGAGTTCCAGACTGCTGGTTACTTACTCAATTCAAAAATCGCTGGCATGATATTGCTGACAAAGATATCCAATACCTACAGTATGATGTTGCGATCCAGAACCTCACCTCCCAGATCAACTTCATGACCAATAAGCCAAAGGATCCCTCAGTTGTGGAGATAGGTGCTGCACTGAAGCATAGCTGGAAAATCAAGGGTCTCCAGAGTCAGGGGAAGAGCCACCAGGTCAACAAGATCAGCACTGTCAAGTGCAACAAGCAGGGAAAGGCGCCCTCTTTCCAGCAGCAGCAGCAGTAGCAGTCCACCTCTGGACAGCACCAGCTGGCAGCTGGGACTACTGCCCATCCTGCCACTGACAAGGAAAAGAAGAAGCACTATAACCAGAAGAAGAAAGACACTGCCCACATTGCAGAGATTGCCTCCTCAACTTGGCTGGAGCAAGCTCTAGTTATCCACATGTCTGCTGATGCCCCCCCCACTACAATTAACCCATGTCTGCTGTCCCATCAGCCAGCTTCTCATTACCAAGGAACTGGAGGTCCTGCTTTCGATCCTCACATCCCTTAGGCTTTCAGCCTGGTGCATAGGTTGGGCATTCAGCCCACTTCCAAGTTGATCAGAAAGCTCGACACTACCCTTACAGATACTGCCACCACCTCCTCCTTCATCACTGCCAAAATCCCTTGCTCTTCTACCAAGTGCAAGTGCACCAGCAAGAGGAAGGAAATCCACTCTGCCCCAGCTGCCAGCTGGGATGATGAGTATGATGATGATGATGAGCCCATTGGGCCAGTCATAGCTTCCTTAGTGGAGCTCCCTGACAATGAAGACATTGTTGACTTGTACAGCTCAGAGGGGGGAGAAGCCATGGATGGCATTGAATTTTTGTATGTGCAATCTCTCTGGAATGATCTGATGTCATGCTCACCACCTCTGGTTGATTGTTTGGCTTTGCCTTTTGAGTCTTCAAACCTAATTGGGTTCACTAATTCATTTATGAACCTTGACAAACCTATTATGAACCTAGTAGTGGCATGTAATGAGTTAGATACATGAACCTACTGTATCTAGGCATGAGCAATTGAATGTCCTTCGATGTACTTGCTTTGATTCACCCAGTTCGAGCCAGAAAAAATGCATTTGTGGAAGAAAACCCCTAAAAACACAGTTTTTGGGTTATGAACCTAGGTTTGTCAACTTGGATCAAGGTTCTCATGGGTCTAGCACTCGTTTTAACACTCTGGCTATCAAGATAGATAGTTACGAACCTTACAAACATTTATGAACCCTACCATTTTTGCCCAAAAACACCCAAAAAAAGCGGTTTTTTGCCTTTTTCTACCAAGTCTTTGGTGACGAACCTTCCTAAAAGTGGGTTCGATAGACTCCCCTGGATCCCCCCGACCAATTTGTGGTGTTCCGAACCCAATTCACTTCGACAAACCTTACTAAATGTCAGAAATACCACTTTTTCTGAGGTTCATGTCACTTTTCCCACTCTCCTACCACTTTGTATGGCCTCAAATCATGAGAGCTATCAAGGGGGATGTGGATGTAAGCATAGACATGAGCATGAGGCCAAGAACCTATGGATTTTGGATTCCAGGGCATCAACCCATTTTACCCCTGAGCAATCTGACTTTGTGGAGTACCTTGAATTCAAGAGAAAAGCACAGATCCCAGTAAACACTGCAGCTGGAATGATCCACATTATTGGGATTGGCAAGGTTATCATTCATTGGAGGTAACAAGAACAGACTGTTTCAGCTGTTCAATATCAGTCATTTGCCCAACAGTGGTGTAAAACTTATTTCCCTTGGCCAACTAATGCAAGCAGGTGCTCGAATTAAGGGAGATGTGAAGCACCTTGACGTCACCTATGGTGATGGCAGCATTCTTGCCTCCTTTATCCCTGGCCTTCATGGCCACAACATATATACCATTGAAGCTTTACTCTAGATGAGGGACATTCCATGCACCTTGGCAATCTTACATATAATATTGTCCATTGCCATTTTGGATATCCTTCTAAGGATTGTCTTAAACATGCATGCAAGCACACATGTAACTTCCCAGAAGACTTTAAAATCCCTAAAACAGATAGTATCTGTCCTGGATGTGCTATGGGCAAACTGCCCAAATGAACCTTTGGTCCTAGCAATAGGAAATGATCCTTAGCTCCATTTGAGCCAGTTCACTGTGACCTTAAGTCATTCCCCACTCTTTCCTATGGGCACTACAAGTATGCCATGGTCTTCATTGATCTACTCAGGCTCTGCCTGGGTTACTACCCTACGAACCAAAGACCTTATGCTGCAAGCAGCCAACCACTTCTTAAAGATGACAGAGACTCGGTTCTCTGTCAAAGTGAAAGGATGGATGTCAGACTTTGGAGGTGAATTCAAATCCAAAGTGTTCAATGCATTGCTCCAGGAAGAGGGCATTGCAATCTATACTTCAGCCCCCCATATACCACAACAAAATGGTCAAGCTGAGTGCATGATGTGAACCCTGTCTGATATGTCAGAGAGTCTGTGCCATGGTGCCTGCCTTCCAGAAAGTTGGTAGGAATTCTCATTCTGTCATGTGGCACATTTATACAATCGCCTATCCAAACAGAGCCTTAATTGGCACACACCTTACAAGCTCCTTCATAAAGAAGCCCCAGATGTAGCACACCTGTGTGTCTTTGGATGTGGTGCCTATGTGCATATATCACAAGACATGCAGGCTAACAAATTGGCCCCTAAATCTGAGCTCATGGTTTATTTGGGACTGCATCCTGGCAATCAGAAGAACCATATGTTCAGGAGATTTCCCAACAATGTTGTTTTTACCTCATTTCACGCTATTTATGATGAGACACTCTTCCCTAAGTGCAAACATGCACTGGTGTGTTTGACCCCTCACACGGGATGTGCACCAGTGACCAATCCTCCTGGTCATTCTGAAACAGTGATTGAGCTTTTATATGAAGTTCCTTCTGACAGTGATAATTCATGTCCACCTTCTCCTGCTCCTCATCCTCCATCTCCTTATCCAGTCCCTCATCCTCGCACCCCCTCTCCTTATCCATTGCCAGAGCTCCCTGCCCCACTGCACAAATCCTGCAGGGTTCCTCCTCTACCTCAAGTTCCTCCACCTCTCTGTTGTTCAGAAAGACAGTGTCAGATCCCCCAAAGACCTGGCAATGTTTATGGTGATGATCGTCATCCAGTTGATGTTGAACAGGATGTAAACAAGGAGTCCAAATGGCATGACATGCATAGTTGGTGAACCTGGCCCATCTTGGCAGATGCCTGGTCAGTTTGATCCCAACATATCATAACCTGAGTCAGTCTCTCCTACATCTCCACTTGACCAAAGTGAAGATAACATTGAACAATTATGTCATGAAGGGGGAGCTAACCTGTTCGTGTTTTTAATGTCAAAGGCAATCCCACAGTGGGTTAATACTTCTGCAGAGCACAAACCCCTTTGTGAATGGACATATAGGGACATTCAAACATTACTGCATGCAGTACAAGAGGAATGGAAAGCTGCTTGTCAATGCAAGCTTGACATGTTACGAGAGTGCAATGTTTATGAGCTAGTGGATCCCCCCCACAGCCATAAAGTCATTGACAACAGATGGGTGTTTGATGTTTTAAACCTGATGATTGCAAACATGCTAGACTAGTTGCCAAGAGTTTCTTCCAGATTGAGGGAGTTGATTTCAATCAAATATTCTCACCAGTGATTAGGTTTGAGACAGTCCGGCTTATGCTGGCTCTCACTGCCATTGAAAACTGGCATATTGAAGCAGTTGATGTTCGTTTGGCTTACCTTTATGGAAAGCTGAGAGAAGAGATCTTCATGAAGCAACCCAAAGGCTTTAAAGTCCCAGGGCAAGAGCATAAGGTACTCTGCCTACTGTGCACCCTCTATGGCCTTAAACAGGCTGGACTAGCCTGGTGGGAAGCACTCAATGAGAGCATGAAAGAACTCGGATTTGAATGTCTCAAATCAGATGCTGGTATTTTTTTCTACAAGAAGAAAGACTGTTACAAGTAAGCACAGTTCCAAAGGTTCCGGAACTTGTTCCCACGCTTCTGACGCTTCCGAGGTACCTTCCCGCAGTTCCGAAGGTTCCGGAATTTTAGAACCATTGGAATACTTCAACACTCTTCTATCAGAATGGAAACCTGAGGACGGACTCCCCCTAGAATGCTGTTGGACTCTATTCCCTGAGGATTATGCTCCATATGGTCATATGGAGATCCCCATTCTTGACTCACCATGTTCTTCCTTTATTCCTTTATTATAACTCATGCCATGTGCCCCCAGACTTGCTTTCATCATAGACCTCTGCTCCTCCTGCCATCCTCTTTTAATGGTAGTGTCACCCCATTCCATCCATTGACTCACAAGGCCATTGTAGTACCATGTGTTCTGTTCCACCGCTTTTCCATTCCGAGATGGTTCTGAACTGTATAAATACTTAGTAGCTATCTTGTATGTTCTGCAGCTAGATCTGCACAATTATATGCAGTGTTTAGTCTCATCCTGCCTGAGTCTCGAGTCTCAGCAGAGAACCCTTTGGATCTATAGGACATTGTGTTGCCTTTGAGGACACACTGGGACTAGACATTGCGCATGCATAACAAAGACACACTGAGACTAGACATTGCGCATGCATAACAAAGACACCTCAATGGTGGTTGCCATCATTTATGTAGATGATGCTCTATTTTGTGGTCCATCAAAGGCTCTTGTGGAAGAAGTTAAGGGGCATTTCATAAAAAAATGGGAATGCAGAGACTTGGGTCCTGCAAAGAAATTCATGCATATGAGAATCAAAAGACATGATCGTAAAATCTTGCTTGATCAATGTTCATATCTGGAAAAGATACTAGAAAGATTTGGAATGCAGAATGCACATGCTGCATCCACTCCCTTGCCCCAGGGTTACTACCCACTTCATTACCATGGGCCAGTAGACTCAGAATTAAGATCACACTACCAACAAATGATCAGTTCCTTGCTATACATCATGCTTGGAACATGCCCAGATATTACATATGCTGTGACAGCAATGTCTAAGCATGCGGCAAACCCTTCCAAGGAGCACCTTGACAAAGCATTATATATCTGTAGATATCTGCTTGTTACCAGACACTATTCCCTAGTGTTTGATGGCACATCTGAGGCAGGGTTGATTGCCTTCACTGATTCTGACTGGGCATCAGATTAACACTCATCGCTCACAGACTGGCTGGTTTATCCAGCTGGCAAATGGCATCTTCAGCTGGAAGTTGTCCCAACAGGACAGAGTTGCACACTCTAGCACTGAAGCAGAATATGTTGCCTTGTCTGATTGCAGAAAACAAGTGGTATGGTTGTGCACCCTTTTAGGGGAACTTGGATACAAGTTGACACCCACTCCTATCTGTGAGGATAATCAAGAATCCATCTTCATGGCTACAAGTCCTGTGACTGAGAAGTGCAATAAACACATTAACATTTGTTGGCATAGTGTGCATGAGTATGTCTAGGATAAGTTCATAGAGATATTCTTCTTAGAAGGATCCAACAACCCTGCAGACATGTTCACCAAGAACTTGGGTCATGTCAAACTTGATCAGTTCAGATCAAAATTGGGCTTAGTCTTCTATGACTCTCCTCAGGTAGACTAGCATCCCTGTCTCTTATTGCTTACATACTTAGTGTATTTAGCAAGGGGGAGTGTTGAAAGCAACTAATTATAGGACACTTATCTATAGCCTGAGTAGTATATATTCAGTACATGAGAAAGGCTTACTTAATATGTAGTGTACTTAGTATAAAGTATAGAGTTCTGACTCTGCTTTAAGAATAACTTCAAATCACCACCATCAGACCAAGCCCCCAAGCTCTGTCCTTACCCCCAGTGAGTACATGACTATCTGGTATGGTAGAGTTGTTGCCCCCTCATAGGTTCTATGATCCTAGCTGCTATAAGCCTAAGTATAGGCTTGACACCTAATACGTGTTGCCTGGGACAGTGCAAGTTCAACAGTGTTCACATGAATCCTCTCTATTCCATAAGTTCAAATAACAGGGTGCATTAGGTGAATGCAGGAAGTGGCAGAATCAATAAATAATATCATTAGTTGTTATCTCTACCACAGCAGGGACAGCGGAGATGATCTGAGAGCTTCCAGATCTTCTGAACAATGGCACAGACTTTGACATATCTGTGCCAGTGATAAGCAAGTGATTTCAAATATTTTAGACAGAGAGCAACATACCATCCTTGAGTTTCTTGATAGCAGGTGGAGATTGGATGGGGGATTGAATGACATGAGACCGTTTTCCTGTTAACAAGAATGTCATAGTACTGTTGTTAGTCAACAAAGATCTACTTACCATTCTGGTGGGGCAGTGTTACCTCTGTCCCCATATGCATGGACCTTCCAGCACTGTTGTCAGGCCCTCTGTCAGCCAGGCCAAGCTCAAACATCATGGAATGAGTGAGTTTCAAGTCATTATCCAAGTTGTCATCATCTAATTTGTCAGTACTACTATCCAAGTTGTAGATGCTGATGACATCTCCTTCGGCCAGAATATTTGTCCTGCCAGAGAATCTTGAGATCTTGCCAGGCTTTGTCTCCAGTTCTGAATCTGAGCCAATAATCAGTGGCTCAATGTTCCACAACTTGTAGATCAAATGAGGAATGGTATTCCTGATAGCTAAACATATTGTTATAAGTCTTATGATCATTGCACAACAACTGAACCACTTATCGAAATAAAGTTAACAGTCTCCAACCCTTGCCTTTAAACACCCTTTATTCTCATGCAAAATGGAACCATTGGGCTGCACCACCTCAACTTTGCTGAAATGCCCAGTCCAGGATATAAGGTGACATCAGTCTAATACTGGATCAGATTTCAGACTCAGATGGACTGGTTCAAATTCCCATTTCTCATTGACATATTTGAAAACATTGAGAAACCAACTGCAAAGTTGTTTGTCAACATCCTGAAAGGTCCAAGCTGCATCAATTTCAATTCCAGGTTCAGAATTAGTAAAGATGCATGAGATATAGCAGCCACAGTTTTTCATAGTTTGTATCATGCTTGCAAAAATCTTCCCAGTAGGTGCTTTGGTATATTTGAGCTACCCATTACTCTGGCAATGAAAGAAAAAAAATCAGAGATTCATCTTGATGAAAATCAGAATGATGTATGTCAAGCCCACAGACCACCATTTCAACAGATATAACATGGAATGGCATGCTCAAAGATGATGCCTTATGTGCTTGGCCCACCATCGGAAGATAGGAACCAGTCTTTGAACTATGAGCAGAAGAGATGTTCACAGATGAAAAAAAGAGCTATGCAAGAAAATTTGGCCTGTGCAGTTAGCACTAGCCAAGATATATAAATGATTTTTTTGAAGAGTGAGTCATACCTTTTCTGCTCATCTCTGTGGTAGATCTGGAAGCTCACATATAAGCTTATCAACTCATCAATGAAGCTGCTCCTGGAGTGGCAGCAAATCCTTGAACAGCTAAACCTTGGAGTCACGAACTTGCCCTGTGATGTCACTACCAGGTGGAATTTGAGCTTTGACATGCTTGACCATGCACTGAATCATAAGAAAGCTGTGAATACTATAACACAGAGAAAGGAATTAGGACTACAACAGTATGAGTTGATGGACAACAAATGGGGGTTGCTCATCAAGTTGTGCAATATGCTTCAGGTGCATTACACATCATGCCAGTTGGGTTTGCATGTTGTCTTTACTTATGTAATTAGGTCCTGAAACATGCTACTGAGTTTTTCTCTTGGTCCACACGCAACCTCATGACTGTTATCCTGGCTATGGATATCATCAACAAACAGCTCACAAAGTACACACAGGATCACAATATATTACCCTCAATCTATGCTGGCATCACCACTGCAAAGCAAATCCTGAATTGCTATTATGCATTGACAGATAGCTCTGAAGTATATCAAATCACAATGGGTAAGTGTGTACTAATTATTAATATATCAAGCTTCAGAACCTTTGCAGTTCTCCATCTGTGTTACAAACTACATTATTTCAAGCTTGCTAACTGGGAAGACAATTGGATTCAGACTGCTGAACACCTTGTGTGTAACAAATTTGAACTTTCTTATGCAGCTGATGAAACAACTTCTAATGCCCCGCAGTAGTGAGGTGTGTAATGGTCCTTTGACCCTTGAATAAAGGTAGTGATCCCTTTTGGATCCTTATAAGCAATGATAGGAGGAAATCTCCAAGACTTTAAAGCTGGGGACTCCAGCCTCGAAGCCCGGGGGTTTATATACTATTCTACTGTTTGTACATGTTTGTGTAAATACCATAAAGAGACATCATACCATGATAAGGAGAAAATACATGATTGGTTGATAAGAAAGCATGAGTCATAAAGAAGCGTGTCCATGAGAGAAAGAAGTAAAGAAGCATGCCTTGTGTGATGGGCATGTTGGGCATGAGGTGTGATGTCATCGTGACGTCATAGATAAGAGATAAGGGTCTAGCCCTTGGACATGTGACAAGTCACGTGACTTGTGGTCTAGACTGCTGATGTAAGCAGTCACGTGATAAGTTATGGTGGAAAACGTCTAAGTCCCAACGACCTTGTGCCGATAGGGGTTTTCCTTATATAGGAAGTTGGGAGTTCAACTCCTGACATGAGCGAGTTTTAAATAGGAACGAGAGCGTTCGTAACAGCTGAGAAAGAACATGTCTCTGATATTGATGAGATCAAGATGTCATCAGTGAGTAGATTAACCTAACCAATGGCAGCCTACTGAAGTCTTACAAATCATAAGCATGGCAACATGTTCAATAGCATGGCTTCCTTGGCCCCTCTGAAAGCAACTGATCACTGCAGTGAGCTGAACACATATCTAATGGCTGATGTCGAGCATGTCACTGATCCTCACATGTGGTGGTATGAGTGTCACACATCTTTCCCTTATTTCTCCTGCATGGCTTTGGATTATCTTGCTATTCCAGATACATTTGTTGTATTCTATGGTTTGTATACTAACTTTTTTCTGCTCAGTGACATCTATTGATATCAAGTGGCTCTTCAGCTGTGGCTGTCTCATTCTCTCTTATATCTGCTCAGGCTTGTCCAGCCAGTCAACTCACACAGTCATGTGTTTGGGCCCATGATCCCTTTTGAAACTCATCAATTTGAATGACCTTAAGGCAGCTGCTAAACTGCTGGATGTTAAGGAGAAAGAGGTAAATGGTTAGTGGGGCAATAGTAGTGTTATTTACTTTCCATGTCAAGTCACATTTCTGTATTACAAAAGAAGACTGGCAACCCACAGGTAAATCCACAATGGGTATGGGTAAATCCATGATGGTGTGGAGACCAGTGCGTCTTCATATGGATATCCTTCAATATTGACATTTTCTACAAACCTATTTCAAACTATTTAGATGTCTTATACTCCAAGAACTCATATCTAAACATGTTCAATGGGGAAGCAGTCTTCCGGACTAGTGGACTTCCAAAAGTCTGGGTCATTTCTTTCATTTCTTACACAGCATGATCACCTGACTCCAGACTAGCAGTCTTTCAAAATTCCAGATTGTTTCTTTCATTTCATACACAGCATGACCACTTGACTCTGGACTAGTGGTCTTTCTGAAGACTGCTGGGCTTTGGGGTCATATAGGTAGTGGTCTTCAGTTTTCCTAACCTTTTAATCTTTATGTCCTCCTTTTCTTTGTTTTTGCTTCTATTTTGGTGATACATAGTTATGTGGTCATGGATACTGAACATCACCGATGTTTCAGTCTTATCAGCCTGAGGTGAGAAGTTTCATCTCTGTCCCAATGGGTCAGTATCTCCCTGCTTCTCATCTCATCACCATTTGATGGACTTCTATCACAACTCTATTTAGACTTTCAGTTTCATATGTAGAGTTTGGGCATACCCAGACTATAAAATTTTGTACTTGTCATTTTGTAATGACAGTTATCATTTGGGTCACACCATACACTGCTGGAACCATCTCTACCATTCCTAAGACTGAACTGCCAGTCCTATACCATCTACATGCTTTTACGACTGAAACTTGTACTCCAGACTTTCAGACTTCCAAAAATTGCCTAAGCAGTCTTCTATTAGACCAATTGGTTATGCTCTCAACTTTGCCCAGGTCTTATTCCCTTGCTTCTAGAATTCCTCTGAGGCAAACCTATTCACTCCCCACATCACACAGACAACTTCTGGTGGCCCAGACTTGCAGGTAACTACCTCATAGTCCACTCACCCACCTTTTGGTCTTTTTAATGGGTATGGGTATATATGTGGGTATGGGTATGGATATGGGATCTGGTACCCCAGGATATACCCACACTATACCCTAACTTCAAGGGTTGGTGGTCCCAGATTCGAACCTATCTCAAGGCCCAGCAGGTCTTTTGGACAATCAAGCTCACTTCCTATGCTCCAAAGGCTCCTGTGGACAATAAGAACCAGATTCTGGTTCAGAACTACCTCAAATGGCACAATGCTGATGATGCTTGCATTGGAACCATCCTCGCCCATGTCTCACCAGCCATTAAGGCCAAGTTTGAAGTCCATACCATCATCAAGAAGCTTTATGATGCTCTTTTCAATGAATATGACAAGCAGACAATCTTATTTGCCTATGCCATTTTCAAGAAGATCCTTGCTCACTCCATTCCTGCCAACTCCAATCCCATTCCACATCTCACCAATTTTGACAACTTGTTGACAGAGTTCCAGACAGCTGGTTACTTGCTTGACTTAAAAATTGCTGGCATGATGTTACTGGTGAAGGTACCAAACACCTACAATATTGTGATCCAAAATCTCACCTCCCAGATCAACTCAATGATCAACAAACTGAAGGACCCATCAGTTGCAGAGATAGGTGCTGTGCTTCAGCACAGTTGGGAGACCAAGGATCTCCAGAGTCAGGGAAAGGGCCACTAGGCCAATAAGATCAGCACTGTCAAGCACAACAAGCAGGGCAAGGCACTCTTCTTCCAGCAGCAGCTGTTCACCTCAGAACAGCAGCAGCCAGTGGCTGGGGCAACTGCCTCTCCTGCCACTGACAAGAAAAGGAAGAAGTGCCACAAGCAGAAGAAGAAAACTACTGCCAACATTGCTGAGATAGCCTTCTCAACTTGGCTGGAGCAAGCTTCAGTCATCTATATGTCTACAGATGCCCCCCCTGCTACCATTAATGCTTGCTTGCTGGCTTACCAGCCAGCTTCTCATTATCAAGAATCAGGTGATCCTGCTTTTGGTCCTCAAATTATCCAGGCTTTCAGCCTGGTGCATTGTCTGGGCATTCAGCCCACATCTGAGTCAATTAGGAAGCTCAACACTACCCTTGCAGGTACTGCTGCCACCTCTTCCTCCATTGCCACTGAGACCCCTTGCCCTGAGCACTGCAGTGATGGAATGGAGACTATACTATGAAGAGAACAAAGGGGAATGTAACATAATGTACATGAGCATAAGAGGAAAGCAGATACAGAGTAGCAGAGAACATAGAGACAGAAGAGTGGAGATAATATATATGAAGGAATGGAGGGGACTTAGCAAGAATCTGGGATATAACACAGGCTCTGCCTGGGTTACTACTCTATGAATCAAAGACCTTGTGCTACAAGCAGCCTGCCACTCCTTAAAGATGACAGAGACTCAGTTCTCTGTCAAAGTGAAGGAATAAATGTCAGACTTTGGAGGAGAATTTAAATCCAAAGTGTTCAATGCATTGCTCCAGAGGGAGGGCATTGCAATTTACACTTCAACCCCCCATACATCACAACAGAATGGTCATGTTGAGTATATGATGTGAATCCTGTCAGATGTTTCAGAGAGTCTTTGCCATGATGCCTGCCTTTCAGAAAGTTGGTGGGAATTCTCATTCTGCCATGTGGCACATTTATACAATTGCCTATCTAAACAGAGCCTTATGTAACTGGCACACACCATATGAGCTCCTTCACAAAGAAGCTCCAGATATAGCACACCTGCACATCTTCAGATGTGGTGCATATGTGCATATTCCACAGGATGCACAGGCTAATAAACTGGCCTCTAAATCTGAGCTCATGATTTATTTGGAACCACATTCAGGCAATCAAAAGAACAACATGTTCATGAGATCCCCCAACAATATTGTCTTCACTTCATCTCATGCTATATATGATGAGACACTCTTTCCTAAGTGCAAACATGCACTGGTGTGCTCAACCCCTCATACAGGACACACACCAGTAACCAATTCTTCTGTCATCCTGAAACAGTGGTTGAGCTTTTACATGAAGTTCCTTCTGACAGTGATAATTCATGTCCACCCTCTCCTGCTCCTCATCCTCCATCTCCTTATCCAGTCCCTCATCCTCACACCCCCTCTCCTTGCTCATTGCCTGAGCCTCCTGCACCACCATGCAAAAATCACAGGACTCCTTCTTTACCTCAAGTTTCTTCTTCACTTCATTGATTAGAAAGACAGCATTGGATTCCCCAAAGACCTGGCAATGTTTATGGCAATGAACATCATCCAGTAGATGTTGAACAGGATGTAAACAAGAAGTCCAAATGGTGTGACATAGTTGGTGAACCTGGTCCATCTTGGCAGATGTCTGGTCAGTTTGATCCCAACACAACACAACCTGAGTTGGTTCCTTCTATATCTCCACTTGATCAAAGTGAAGATGACATTGAACAATTACATATGTTGTGAAGGGTGAGCTAACCTGACTGCATTTTTAATGTCAAAGGCAATCCCATAGTGGGTTAATGTTTCTGCAGAGCACAAATCCCTTCACAAATGGACTTATGTACATATAAGAACATCCAAACCTTACCACATGCAGCACAAGGGGAATGGAAAGCCGCTTGTTGACACAAGCTTGACATGTTATGAAAGCACAATGTTTATGAACTAGTGGATTGCCCCCACAGCTGTAAAGTTATTGACAACAGATGGGTGTTTGATATTAAATCTGATGGTCACAAACATGCTAGACTAGTTGCCAAGGGTTTCTCTCAAATCAAGGAAATAGATTTCAATCAAATCTTTTCACCAGTAATTAGATTTGAGACTGTCTGGCTTATGCTGGCTCTCACAGCCATTGAAAACTGGCATATTAAAGCAGTTGACATTCATTTGACTTACCTTTATGAAAAGCTGAAAGAAGAGATCTTCATGAAGCAACCTGAAGGCTTTAAAGTCTCAGGGCAGGAGCATAAGGTACTTCACCTATTGTATGCCCTCTATGGCCTCAAACAGGCTGGACTAGCCTGGTGGAAAGCACTCAATGAGAGCATGAAAGAACTTGAATTTGAACGACTCAAATCAGATGCTGGTATTTTTCTCTACGAAGAGAAAGGCATTCCAATGGTGGTCACCATCATTTATGTAGATGATGCTCTATTCTGTGGTCCATCCAAGGCCCTTGTGGAAGAAGTTAAGGGGCATTTCATGAAAAAATGTGAATGCAGAGACTTAGATCCAGCAAAAGAATTCTTGTATATGAGAATCAAAAGACATGATCACAAAATTTTGCTTGATCAATGTTCATATCTGGAAAAGGTACTTGAAAGATTTGGAATGCAAATGTGCATACTGCACCCACACCCTTGCCCCAGAGTTATTACCCTCTTCATTATCATGGGCCAGTAGACCCAGAACTAAGATCACACTATCAACAAGTGATTGGTTCCTTGCTATATATCATGCTTGGAACATGCCCAGACATTGCATATGCAGTGACAGCAATGTCTAAGCATGTGGCAAATCCCTCCAAAGAGCACCTTGACAAAGCATTGTATATCTGTCGATATCTGCTTGATATCAGACACTATTCTCTAGTGTTTGATGGCACATCTGAGGCAGGGTTGATTGCCTTCACTGATTCTGACTGGGCATCAGATCCTAACACTTGTCACTTATAGACTGGCTGGTTCATTCAACTAGCAAATGGCATTTTCAGCTAGAAGTTGTTCTAACAGGACAGAGTTGCACACTCTAGCACTGAAGCAGAATATGTTGCCTTGTCTGATTGCAGAAAACAAGTGGTATGGTTGTGCACCCTTTTAGGGGAGCTTGAATACAAGTTGACACCCACTCCTATCTATGGAGACAATCAAGGATCCATCTTCATGGCTACAAATCCTGTGACTGAAAAGTGCAACAAACACATTGACATTTATTGACATAGTGTGTGTGAGTATGTCTAGGATAAGTTCATAAAGATATTCTTCTTAGAAGGATCCAACAACCCTGCAGACATGTTCACCAAGAACTTGAGTCATATCAAACTTGATCAGTTCAGATCAAAGTTGGGCTTAGTCTTCTATAACTCTCCCCAGGTAGATTAGCATTCCTGTCTCATTTTGCTTACATACTTAATGTATTTAGCAAGGGGGAGTGTTGAAAGTGACTAACTATAGGATACTTATCTACAGCCTGAGTAGTATATATTCAGTACATGAGAAAGGCTTACTTAATATGTAGTGTACTTAATATAAAGTATAGAGTTCCAACTCCACTTTAATAACAACTTCTTTATCTTGAACCAATATCACCAGACAAAGCCCCCAAGCCCAGTTCTTATCTCTAGTAAGTATGGTTACCTGGTATGGTAGAGTCATTGCCCCAGCTTAGATTCCATGATTCTTGCTGCTATGAGCTCAAGTACAGGCTTGACATCTAATATGTGTTATGATTCATTGGGCCCCTCTTTTCTTTTCCCTATGATTACTTACCATGTATACCAAAGGATCTTGACCCTCGCCGTTCAAGCCCCACTTGGGTCCTTTTCTTTTACCATTGCTTTCTCATTACCACTTACTTATTTAGCATGACTCATCTGCAGCTGTATTACCAACCTTTGTCTGATGCCATCGCATCCACTCCATAGTGACTCAGCTTCTTCATGATTCCATCATTTTCCATTGCTGACTCACCTTCTTCCTTTGCCTACTCTTAACTCTTTGGCTTGCATATATAAATCCTCGATACTCGAGTATATTCCTTATCTTAGACCTTCTGCAATTTACCTAGTATCTTGAAGTTGCTCTCAGATCCCCCAGTCCTCATCCTACTGTTGAGTGGACACTCCCTTTGAACCCTCGATCCGTCACTAGCCCTGCAACATTTCTAGGCCCATTGATCCCTTGGTCCTCAATAGTCTCCAGAATCTCTGCCAAGGAAGACCCTTGAGTGGACCCCCCTTCAACCTGACATTAGTCTTATGCTGGCTTTAGCCTCCCTGTCAAGGAATCCCCTCGTCAGGCCCCTTGTCCTGTCAGCTGCATAGCAACAGTAAGCCCTCGAATCACTGCAGGTCTATGCTTGACCACGTCAAGCATAACAAAAGGTCTAAGATCTCCCTTGATTGGCTATCATTGTATAAGCCTCCACCATTGCCCACCAACACCCCAGAAACCCTAGACCCTATCCTGACCTCACATTGAGAAGGGAAACCCTTGACTCGTCAGACACTGACGAAGACCTCGTCATCTCTTAACAACCTGAGGACTTAGAACTTGCCCATCGACTCTCTGCGGCATGTAGTATCCCCAGAGTACCCACCCCACTGTCCCCAACCCCAGTCAACTGCCAACCAGCATTTACCCTGTCTCCACCCCCAGCTCAGGTCACCATAATGACCAAACCCACTGAACTCCACCTTGGAGCCCCTGATGCCTTTGACGGCTCTTATGCCAATGCCATGTCCTGGCTATCCACTGTCCAAATGTACCTCATCATAAACAAAGCCATTTATGATGACAACAACAAGAAAATCGCCTATGCCCTGTCCTATATGAAAAAGAACTTGGCCACCATCTGGGCCTCTACCTTCCAGAAGGAAGCCATCGCCACTCAGACCTTCGGAAAGTTCAACGACTTCCTCACCAAGTTCAAAAGTGCTTTTGAGTATCAAGATACCAAGAATCAGGCCATCAACCAGCTTCATTCCGAGTACCTCATTCCCAAGAAGAACAGATCCCACGGTCCTGAACTCACTTGACACATCACTGAGTTTAGAAACAATGTCGCCCTCTCGGGCATCACTGATCAGAATGTCCTGATCAACTACTTTGCTGCTGGCATTCCCTCTCCCCTCTCTTGCCGCATTCTCTCCATGGATATGGTCCCCACTAAAGTCAATGAATGGTACTCAAAGGCTGTTCACTTCCAAGTCCAGAATGACTGTGCCCAGACCATTGTTAACCAACACTGTACCCATTCCACTCCCACCTACCAGTCCTACCAGACCCCCTCCACCTCCTCTTCTTCCCAGAAAACCCATGATCCCGATGCCATGGACGTTGATGCGGTCAATATCCCCAGACCCCCTAAGCTAACTCCCGAAGAGCGGGAGCAATGCTTCAAAGAAGGGCATTGCCTATGCTGCAGGAAGAAGAGCCACCAAGCCGATGCTTGTGGCAAATACCCCAAGGAACCTCAGAAGACTTCGGTCAAATGAGTCGAACAGGTTAACGATGACCTCCCCAAACTCCAGACCTGTGATGACAACAATGACAACGACCTCACTGTTCGTTACATCCAATTCACCCTCCCAAAGGAGGATTTTTAGAATGGAGACCTCGATCGACGTGGAACTCTTCTAAAATACAACATGTAAATGTATCTACTCTGCCTGGTTCAATGCAAATTCCCATCCAAGTCATTGTACCCTTGCACACATTAAAAACTGTCGACACTTGTGCCCTCATTGATAGTGGTGCCAACATCTCTTGCATCGACTGGGGCTTTGTTTGCAAAAACAAGCTCCGCACCACCTGACTCCCCTCCCCCCTCAACGTCACCAACCTCAACCAGGGACCCACAGACAAAGGAGGAGTTCACTTCACCACCGAACTCTTTGTTCACATCGAACAACTCACCCACAAAGTCCTCTTCTACATCATGGATTGTGGTCGACAAAACCTTATTCTTGGCCTCCCCTGGTTGAAAGCCATCAACCCCACCATCGACTGGTTTGGTCAGACCCTCTCAATCAATGAATCTACTGACCAATCCAAGGAGCTTTACATGTTCCACAAAGTCAACTTGAACCAATACAAAACCCATTTCCAGCAGTTCAAGCCCTCCCCTCAACCCCCTCACCTATGACAGATGCCTCTACAAATACCTCAATTACAAGACGGAACCCCAGTACCTCCGCCGTGCTTGTGACAACTACACCGTCAACTGCATCATTCGATGTGGTTATCATTTTATCCCCAAAGGCGACCCCCTCATCACCAAACTCACAAACTCTACAGAGTTGGCCATGGCTGCTGAGAAAGCCAAACCTAAGGTCACCCTCCCCTCT
>JBBPMJ010000650.1:0-17800 GCA_038090255.1 Austroboletus niveus | reverse complement strand
ATTTACCTCAACAGGACCCAGTCTCATTGTTGTCAGCTTCAGTGCTGACAAAGAACTCATAGTCATCTGCTGCCAGCAGAGAGGGAGGGGGAGTGGGGATCCGACGAGGAATCCGAACATTGGGGCATCATCCTGATGGGGTAGGATGGCCACAGTGTAAAGAGGAAGAACATGAGGAATGAGGGGACTAGTGTGTAGATGAGTTCGATGAGGAGGAAGCAAATGCGTGAGAAGTTCATGGGCGCATGGGGCATGCACATTGGGGATGTCCTGGGAATTGCCTGTGGCAGATGGGACATTGATAAAAGGGGCAAAGGGGACGGCGATGTCCAAGATGGTGGCATTGGTAACACGCTTCATTATAGCGAGGGTGATTGGGGGGAAGGGATCAGACTCCTTGGTTACTGGCCCAGTAGTCATTGGCACAATCTAGGGTGGTGACTTCTTGGGCAGAGAGTGGTTCAGAAGATGCGGATGGGGTGGAAACATGGTTGTTGCCTGTAGCGGCAAGATTTTGGAGGTATCAATCAATGTCGATAATAAAGTCTGTCATGTCCAACTGATGCATCAGCTGGATGAGGTCGTGTTCCAGGGTCTGGTGGAGACGACAGATATGAAGGTTGGCCAATGCTTGAGTGGCAGAGGCAGTGGGGGTGGCAGTGGAGACAGCGATGCAGGAGTTCACCAGAAAGAGATGATACATGAGGTCAAATGGGAAATGGGGTTCCATGTGGGCGTCAAGCGCCATGGTGAGACTGGAGTCTCAGAGTTCAGTAGTGATGGCGGCGGCGAGATCATTGTCAAGGGGTGTGGGGTGGTTGGATAGGGCAGTGGGGGGTATAGACAGCAGGAGGCAAGTGGGGCAGTTAGAAATTCATTGGGTAAGGGAAATAGATATAGTGGTGGGGACAAGGGGTTTGGGGTGGGTCCAGCTAAAGCCAGGCCATGCAGAGGGAATGCCTTCTGGATGAGTGTGGTGGTGTTGGAGGAGAGGGGGGGGAGGCACGGGGATGGATGCATTATTGAGTTCAAGGGAGTTGTTGGTGGGGGTGGTCATAGACCAGCTGGCTTCTGCAACATCGGAGGGGACATCGCTGGGGGCAGGAAAGGGTGCAAAGAGGGTGATGGACATGATTGTGAGGGTTTTGGTTTGGTTTGAGATTGAGGAAATCAAGTGACAACGTTTATAGTTATTGAGGAGGGGACCGGAGTTTCGTAGGTTCCATCTGGGTTTCCAGGAATCTTCTTCGGGAGTGTATCCCTTCCATCGGATCAGGAAGGAATGGGAGGACGGAGATCCATGATGACAGATGATTTTCTTAATTTCATATTCTTCATGCCCATTGATAAGGTCAGGTGGTGGGGAGGGGTAGTTTGGCCTGTGTATGGGGTTTTTGCAGTAGGGGAATAGGAGGGATGTGTGGAACACTTGGTGGATTTTCCATGATCATGGAAGGCACAGCTCATAGGTGATGGGAGATAGCACCTTGACAATGGTAAAGGGTTCTTCATGTTTCAGGGCAAACTTTGGATTGACAATGGAGTGTTTGAGATTTCTGGCTTCAAGCCAGACTTTGAATCCCTTGGTGAAAGGGGTGAAGGAATGATGGTTTCGTGACACCATAACCTGGCAAGCAAGTTCATGGGCAGTGAGAGCCTCATTGCAAGCAGCAATGAGGGATTTAAGGTGGTCCTCAATGGTGGGGATGTGGGAGCTGGTGATGACCAAGGAAAGGGCACAGGGTTCATATCCCATCATGAGATAGAATGGGGTCTGTCCGGTGACAGAGTGGGGGCGGTGATTGTGAGTGAACTCAGCATGGGGAATGAGTTCAGACCATGTGGTGGGGTTACTTCCGCAGAAGATGCAGAGATAGGTTTCAACTTCCTGGTTGACCCACTCAGTTTCACCATCAGTCTGGGGGTGGTATGCGGTGAAGAGTGTGAGGGAGTAGTTAAGAGCATGTCCCAACGTTTTGGCAAAGGCGGAGGCAAACTGAGGGCCTTGATGTCATATCCCAAATTCTCGCTAAGTCCCCTCCGCTTCTCCGCGTATATCATCTCTGCTCTTCCGCTCCATATGTCCTCCGCTACTCTGTGTCCGCTTTACTTCTTGTGTTCATGTACGTTATGTTACGTTTCCCTTTGTTCTCTTCGTAGTTAGTCTCCATTCCATTACTGCAGTGCTCAGGGTAAGGTGCACAGCTCCGGCTGTGCGACTGACCGGCACAGCAGCAGTACTCTGTTTCCTCCGTCGCTCTGACCCTGACTTTACTACATTTGGACTTTGACCTCTGTATATAAACCCGCTGTAATATGTCTTAGCCCCTCAGTTGGAATATCAACTTAGTTCCATCCTCTACTCTCTCCTCCGTCATTGAGCTTGTCAATGAGTTCTCTCGCTTGAGTCTTGACAACTCTCCTCTGATCTCTGGTCACTCCATACCTCCGCTCTGCTCCCCTCATAAATCAGGGACAACAGAACTGGACAAGGGCGCACCACATAAGGTGAAGCCAAAGTCCCTACCCCCTCTGACCAACTCTGGCGCTCCGGAGTTCACTGCCCAGTCCCCAACGGACCCGCACTTAACAGTATATTCAAACTGATGCTTGTCTGAGTTCTCATCCCTTCCCTCCAACAATCGACAATCACCCATGGCCACACATACCATGCAAATGCGATCCTGATTGCGGATGCACCAGGCCTCTGACAACGAGCGCGCTTTGGCCGCTCCCCCACTATACCATCCATTATCGTTTTTCGCCGGTTCACGTCATGGACCAGCTGTCATCGACGAGTTCTGCAGTTTCTCCGCCTGTCGGACTTTCACTTCCGCATCGCAGGCACCACACCAACTGAGGTCTCCAATCCCAGGTGCTTGCATCGAAGAAGTCATCGACAAAGGCGACGAAACAGACAGCTCCCGCACCGAACAGCCTCTACCTGGTGGGTTCAACACACCACAGCGTCGTCCTCCTCCTCTCCTCTGCATGACGACGAACCGTCAGACCATGATTCCGACGGGTTTAATCTGGATGAACTCAACCTGCCAGATGACAATGACAATGACTATCCTGCCAGTGGTCCCCCAGGACCCAGAAATGACCCCGACCCTGGCGACAGACACGACAGCAACGAAGACAAAGACAAAGACAAAAACATTCCAGTCCCGCAGGATGCGCTCACCAATTTGGCTGACGCCATCCGTGGACTGCTGCGTGCGAATCGCCGTCCCGCCAAGTCCGGAAGCCAGCGGAGCAAGGTTTGTGAGCCTGACCAGTTCGACGGCATGGAGCCTCGGAAACTCTGTATGTTCCTGGTTCAGTGCGAGCTGAACTTTCAAGACTGGCCTAGGGCCTTTAGGACGGACCGTGCCAAAGTCACATTTGCGCAGTCTTACCTCAAGGGCATGGCCCTAGAATGGTTCGAACCCGACCTCCTCGATGCAGAGGACCCTCAATTCCATCCTCGCTGGATGGATCATTACAGGGACTTCATGCTCGAGTTGTAGACCAATTTCGGTCCTCACGACCCTGTCGGAGATGCTGAGCACCAGCTCAACAACCTCGCAATGAAGGACATGCAGCGTATCAACAAGTACGTTGTAGAGTTCAATAGGATCACTTCGCAAGTCCGTGGCTACGGAGAAGGTGCCCTCCGTCACCATTTCTACAATGGCCTCCCGGACAGAATCAAGGACAAAATCTCCCACGTTGGCAAGCCTGCAATGCTCGCCGCACTCTGTCACCTCGCACAATCAATCGACGCGCATTACTGGGAGCGTAAGTCCAAGATTAACCATCAGCAGAAGCCATCCGGCAACAAGTCCTCCGACGCCAAATCCAATACCAAGTCCGACAACAAGTCCGGCGGATCAAAGGGCAACAGCTCCAAGGGCAAATCCGCCACCACTTCCCCCACTCCTGGTACCTCTGGTACCTCCAACTCTCCTCCTAAGCCCGACCTCTCTTCAAAGCTCGGCAAAGACGGCAAGCTGACCGCTGCCAAACGCAAACGCCACTTCAATAATAAACTCTGCATGTTCTGTGGTCAAGGTGGCCATGTAGCTAAGAATTACCTGCGGTCGACTTCAAAGGCATCCAAAGTGCGTGCTGCCAAGACAACTCCAGAAGCTAAACTGGAAGCCTCCTCCGAGGTGAAAAAATAGAGTGCGACCTCCATAGCTCCGCACAGCCAGATGTCGTGTTGACTCCGAATGTGCAACCAAGGAGCTCCATCTCAACGCGTTTGCTCTCTCAGATCCCCAATCTCTTATGCCCTCCATCTCTCTTGTATCATATGATCTCCATCCTTTCCCCACGTTAGTAGACTCTGGCTCCTCCGACTGTTTCATAGACACCGCTTTTGTGAATAAGAACAATCTTTCCACCTACACTGTCCCTCCGCTCATGCTCTGTCTCTTCGATGCCACGTCAAATTCCACCATCCCTCAAGATATTGACCTCTCCGTCCTCTTCAAAACCAGTGATATCACCCCAACGACGTTCTACATCACCCCGCTGGATGGCTCCTGTGCTTTGGTCCTTGGACACAACTGGCTTACCCACTACAATCCATTGATTGACTGGGTTACAAGCAATATCTCTTTCCATTCTATTCCGCAGCCCAGTCCCACACTTCCAAGCTCGCCCTCGACTCCTAAGGCATCTCCACCTCTGGTTGTCCCCTCTCCAGATCTGCTGCATTTCTCCGACCGCAAGGCTCCACCCATTGCTCTCATCAATGCTCCCGCATTTGCGCTGGCCTGTCGCCTACAAGGTTCCATGCAGTTCAGCATGCACATTCGACCAAGAGAAGGTAATCTCTGCACCGCAGCTATTGAACCTCCTGAACAGATTAATCTCTCTGATGTTCTGTCGGAATATCACGAGTTCTCCGATGTGTTTAGCAAACAACAGGCAGATACTCTGCCCCCTCACCGCAAACACGATCTCAAGATCGATCTCGAAGAAGGTACCTCTTCTCCGCTTGGCACCACCTACTCTTTCTCCCCTTCTGAACTTGAGTCTCTCCACGCCTTCCTAGACGAGCATCTCTCCATAGGATTTATTCGACCCACCTCCTCCACACATGCCGCTCTGGTCCTCTTCGTCTGCAAGAAGGATGGTTCTCTCCACCTTTGTGTCGATTTTTGAGGACTCAACAAGATCACCAAGAAAGATCACTACCCACTTCCCTGCATCTCTGACCTCCTCGATGCCCCAAGCTGTGCCAAGGTGTACTCCAAAATCGACCTCCGGCATGCATACCATCTGGTCTGTATCGCTGAGGGCGACGAATGGAAAACCGCCTTCCACACGCGGTATGGTTCCTATGAATGGCTTGTCATGCTGTTCGGTCTTACGAATGCCCTGGCGGCGTTCCAGCGGTTCATTAACACTGTCTTTGCTGATCTTTTGGATGTTAGCATCATTGTGTACCTCGACAACATTCTCATCTTCTCCAAAGATGTGGCCTCCCATAAGGAGCATGTTAAGGAAGTTCTCCGCCATCTCCGCAAACACGGACTTTATGCAAAACCCGAGAAGTGCAAGTTCCATATGGACTCCACGGAATACTTAGGTTATCGGATGTCTCCGTCTGGCCTCACCATGTCCCCGGATAAGGTCCAGTCGATCCTCGACTGGCCTGAACCTTGAAAGGTCAAGAATGTCCAATCCTTCCTCGGATTTGCTAATTTCTATAGACGGTTTATCCATAATTACTCCGAAATCGTCGTTCCGCTTACTCGCCTCACCCATAAGGGTGTCCCTTGGCAATTCACGGCCGCCTGCTGCTCCGCTTTCCAGGCGCTGAAAACTGCTTTCACTTCCACTCCTATTCTTACACATTGGGCTCCTGACGCTCTGATTATTGTAGAAACCGACGCCTCTGACTACGCTATCGTGGGTATTCTTTCCATGAAGTGCCCCGACGCGGAAGTCCATCCCATTGCCTACTACTCTTGGACGTTGACCTCTCCGGAGCTCAACTACGACACCCATGACAAGGAGTTATTAGCAATTCATGAAGCATTCTGCACCTGGGAGCATTATCTCAAAGGCTCCATGACTCTGGTTGATGTGGTCACCAACCATAAAAACCTAGAGTACTTCGCCACCACTAAACTCCTGACCCGCCGGCAAGCCCACTGGTCGGAGTTCCTCTCCCAATTCAACATGATCATCCGTTTCCACCCCGGCTAACTTGGCGCTAAACCCAATGCCCTCACTAGATGCTGGGATGTCTATCCCAAAGAGGGGGATAAGGACTACGCTCAAGTCAATCCACACAATTTCTGCCCTGTTTTCACCCAAGAGCAACTTGCTGCGTCCCTACAAGCTACGTACCTTGCATTCCCCGTCCTCTGTGCAAGTACGCTCTTCGACCTCAAGAAACTCCACAGTGATATCCTCTCCGCCCTCCCATTCAACCCTCTTGCTGCGATCCACATGACTGAACCTCCCAACCCATCTTCCGACCCTGTTCCCGACACTCCCTCCACTTCCTGCTGGACTGTAGATGCAGATGGTTACCTCTGTCTCGATGGCCGCATGTACGTGCCCGACATTGATGACCTCCATCTCCGCGTTCTCTGCTTCAAGCATGATCATCCCCTCTCCGGTCATTTCGTTCAAAACCGCACTCTGGAACTAATCCGCCATGAATACACCTGGCCAGGCATCCATACCTTCGTCAAAGAGTATGTATCCTCTTGTATCGCCTGCACTCACGCGAAAGTTCCAAGGCGCAAGCCCTACAGGCTTCTTAAACAGCTCCCAATCCCTGAGAAGCCATGGAATTCCATATCTATGGATTTCATTGAGCAACTCCCAAGCTCCTCCGGTCACACTGCCATCCTCGTCATCGTGGATTGCCTATCCAAACAATGCATCTTCATCCCGACGGACGACAAGGTGACTTTCCCAGAGTTGGCCAAGCTATTCTTACTCCATGTGTTTTCGAAGCACAGAGTACCATCCCATATCACCTCCGACCAAGGTTCCGAGTTTGTATCTCATTTCTTCCGTTCTCTTGGCAAAGCGCTTGATATTCGCCTTCACTTTACCTCTGGGTACCACCCTGAGGGTGACGGACAGACTGAGCAGATGAACCAGACGCTGGAACAGTACCTCCGCATTTATTGCAACTATCAGCAGGACAACTGGGCTGAACTCCTGCCCCTCGCGGAGTTCGCCTACAACAATGCTCTGAATGCAACTACTGGCATCTCTCTGTTCTTTACTGACAAGGGTTACCACCCCAACATCTCTGTCCACCCGAACGCAATCTCACCTCTGCTCACGCCAGAGAATACTCGGTCGACCTCGACTCCCTCCATGAATTCCTCCATGAAGAAATAGCCACAGCACAGAAGCGATACCAAGGACCTGCTGATGCGAAATGATCTCTGGCCCCTGACTTTAAAGTCAGAGATCTGGTCTTCGTCAAAGCAAAGTATTTTAATTCAACTTGTCCGTCTAAAAAGCTCTCCGAGAAGAATTTAGGTCTGTATCTGATCATCACGCAAGCTGGCTCCATCTCCTTCATGCTCCACCTCCCTGACTCAATGAAGTCTGTTTACCCGGTCTTCCACGTCTCGCAACTTGAACCTTTGGTCCCCAATAGTATCCCCAATCATGTCCAACCTCCGCCCCCTCTGGTTGAGGTTGACGGCGAACCTGAGTACGAGATCTCTGAGATCCTCAACTTCAAGATAGACCATCGGTGAAAGACTTGCAAGATACTCTACCTAGTCCGTTGGTCTAGCTATGAAGATACCAATGAAGAAACCTCCTGGTTACTCGTGATGGAATTAGATCATGCATCAGAACTTGTCGCAGAGTTCCATCTCCGGTATCCAGATAAGCCTGGTCCCCATATACCTTGATTCCGTTTTCCTCCACTTACATAGATTTCTCTCCGTCTCAGTTTCCTCCATTTAGTAGTTTCGACAAAATCTCCATACAAAAACTCTGCTATATTTCCTTTTCTCCGTTTTACTCTGTCTCATTTTCAATTGATCAAATCACATTAGAAAAGAAAAGAAAACATTATACAAAGAAAAACTACTAATACAATGTACTTAGGGCCTTACTGCCCACCCATCTCCACATCCTCTCCTTCGGCATCCGCCTCATCTCCGGCGCCACTCTTCTCCACCTCGGTCCCTTTTTCCTCCATCTGGACCTCCACCTCTTCCTCCGACTCCTCCGACTTCACCACCTCCACCTGTGTCCCCTTGGACACGTGGTTCTTCATCTTCTGCCACATTGCTGACACTTCTCCTTCGTACCCCAGATTCCGGATGGCCTGCACTATGTTTTGCAGTTGCATCCTCTGGTTTTCTTGGTTGCGGTGGTGATGCACCACTTCCTCCTCCCGCTTCCTCATGTCTTGGCGCTGGACCTGGACCAGGTCCCAGATGGCCTCAGCGACTTCCATCATTGCGCTGGCAAGCTCCATCCACGGCCTGTCCATGAGCCGCTCGTCCTTCATCTTCGTCCTCGACTTCTTCTTCGACCCCGTTGCCTCCGGGCCTGCCTTCTGCTTCCTCGGCACCGGCTTTTCCACGACCTCGACCTCATCGTCTTCATCCGTCGGCCGCTTGCATCACTGCTTGATGCTGATGCATGCCGCACACGATGACGCCTTCCTTCCCGGCGCCAGCATGCACTCAATGTTGCGGCGGCGGCACCAGTAGCACGCGTCTGGCACGTGGTCAATCCATGGCTTGGCCGCCTTCTCCTTCCCCTTGCCCTTTTGGTGGGGCTTGGGCAGCCTGACCAGTGGTGTCTGCTCATCCTGTTGGGTGGTTAGCTCCCTTCTCCTACCCCACGTTGGCACACTCACCCCCGTGTCCGCGTCTGTCGCCTCTGACGCCTTCTCCTTCGTGTGCTGCTCCGCCGTGACCTTCTCCGCGCGACACCTCGTGGCTTCCTCCTCCTCGTGTTTGCGATGCTCAGCCTCTTCCACCTCACGCCACGCCCACTCTTCCTCCTCCCGACGCTTACGCACCTCTTCCTCGCGCTTTCGCACCTCCTCTTCTACCCGTCGGCGCTCCTCTTCCTTCTGCACCTTTACGCATTGTCGCCGCTCTGCCACCTTCACCTCGAACACTTCGTCATCATCGTCATCGTCCTCCGCGAGACACGCATCGGCCCACGTGCAGATGTCAGTGATGTCATTGAGAGTAGAAGACATGAGGAAGAAAGTTAGAGAGTAGAAGCATGCAACCCCCACCTTATATGGCCCCCGTCGGCAATTTCCGACTCCACTCCACAATCACTTAGACGATGCTTTGCCATCCACTCCGTGTGCACCCTCACATCACTTATCCACCCCGTCACATTTTCACTTACCACACGGATGGACCTAGCTGCCGCTTTGGCCTTCAGGGGTTCAGGCCTAAGAGGGGAATACTGTCATATCCCAAATTCTCGCTAAGTCCCCTCCGCTCCTCCGTGTATATCATCTCCGCTCTTCCGCTCCATATGTCCTCCGCTACTCTGTGTCTGCTTCACTTCTTGTGTTCATGTACGTTATGTTACGTTTCCCTTTGTTCTCTTCGTAGTTAGTCTCCATTCCATTACTGCAGTGCTCAGGGTAAGGTGCACAGCTCTGGCTGTGCGACTGACCAGCACAGCAGTGGTACTCTGTTTCCTCCGTCACTCTGACCCTGACTTTACTACATTCGGACTTTGACCTCCATATATAAACCCGCTGTAATATGTCTTAGCCCCTCAGTTGGAATATCAACTTAGTTCCATCCTCTACTCTCTCCTCCGTCATTGAGCTTGTCAATGAGTTCTCTCGCTTGAGTCTTGACAACTCTCCTCTGACCTCTGGTCACTCCGTACCTCCGCTCTGCTCCCCTCATAAATCAGGGACAACAGAACTGGACAAGGGTGCACCACATAAGGTGAAGCCAAAGTCCCTACCCCCTCTGACCAACTCTGGCGCTCCGGAGTTCACTGCCCAGTCCCCGATGGACCCACACTTAACACTTGATCAGAGATGATTCTGTTGTAAAGACCGAATTGAAGGAAGACTTTGTGGAAAAAGAGAGCTGCGACCCCTTTGGCAGTGATGATTTTCTTGGTGGGGCAGAGAATTACCCCCTTAGTAAGGCCATGGTTGACCATGACCAAGAGAGTATCAAAGCTGGAGGATTCAGGAAGATTGGTGATCAGATCACACAAGATCTGTTGGAAGGGGTGGGTGCAGATGGAGCAGATAGGGGTGAGCAGAGGGACAGTGGGATGGGTGTTGGCCTTGTGTTGCTGGCACGGGGCACAACCTTTGATGTACTTGCGTATGTATTGGGCGAGGCCTGGCCACCAAAACTCAGTGGTGACAAGCTGGCAAGTTTTGAGATAACCGGGATGGCCAGCAGTCTCATGGTCGTGGCAGCACTGGAGGATAAAGCATCAGAGGGATTCATCGGGGGAAATGTAGATGCAGCCTTAGAAAGTAAGAATGCCATCTTTGTACTGTCAATCAGAGAGTCGAGACCAAAAGGCAGGGGGAATGGTTCCATCAAGGGATTGAAGGGCCTTGAGGATGAAGGGGTCCATCTTGGAATGAGATGAGATGTGCTCCTGGAGCATGGCATAGACAACATTGACAAACAGGGACAGGGGTAGGAGGATAACTCCTTCGTTGTCAATGTCATCAGAGGGGAATCAGTCAGGACGGCAGGAAAGGGCATCGGGGCCGGCAAGGAGTTTACTGGGGGCATGGATCATGGTCAGATCAAAATCTGCAAGGTCGAGAAGCCAATGGGCTTGTCAGTGATTGAGGTTCTGTGCTGACTGGAAGTAGGTCAGGTTCTTGTGGTCTGTAAAGACTTGGACCGGATGGGAGCTGCCATGAAGATAATGGTGCCAGGATTTCAGGGCTCGCATTATAGTGAGGAGTTCCCAATCATAGATGTCGTAGTTTCATTCTGCTGGTGAGAATGACTGGGAGATATAGGAACAGGGGTGCCAATCCCCATTAGTATCAGTCTGGAGGAGGATAGTGTTACACTTGACGTGGTTAAGCGTAGGCCTGCAGAGGTTCGAAGGCTTACTGTCGCTATACAGCAGACAGGACGAGGGGGCCTGACGAGGGGTTTCCTTGACAGGGAGGCTAAGGCCGGTGTAAGACTAACGTCGGGTCAAGGGAGGGTCTATTCGAGGGTCTTCCTCGACAGAGATTCTGAGGACTGTTGAGGACCAAGGGATCAACGGGTCTTGGGGACATCGCAGAGCTAGCAACGGATCGAAGGTTCAGAGGGAGCGTTCACTCAACAGTAGGACAAGGACTGGGGGACCCAAGAGCAACTCCAAGATACTAGGTAAATTGCAGGAGGTCTAAGATGGTGAATACACCTGAGTATCGAAGGTTTATATATGTGAGCCAAGTGGTTAAGGGTAGGTCAATGGAAGAAGGTGAGTCAGTGATAGAAAGCAATGGAATCGCGAAGAAGCTGAGTCACTATGGAGTAGATGCGATGGCATCAGATAAGTATTGGTGATACAACTGCGGATGAGTCATGCTAAATAAGTAAGTGGTATTGCAAAGACAATGGTAAAAGAAAGGATCCAAGCGGGGCTCGAACAGCGAGGGTCAAGGTCCTTTGGTATACATGGTAAGTGAAGCAAGGAAAAGAAAGAGGGGCCCAATGAATCATAACAGATAGTGCCTGAGGTGAACTTGGAAGTGTCCATTGTGATAGCAAATGGAGCAGAGAGGTTGGGGAGTTGGAGGACTGGGTGGGCAAGGAAGAGTTCTTTGAGATGGTCAAAGAACTTCTGACATTTGGAGGACCAGGCCCAGGGATTGGTCTTCTTGGTGAGGTTGATGAGGGGGCACATGACTGAGAAGTAGTCTGGGATGAAGCAACGATAGAAGTTGGCAAAGCCGAGGAATGATCAGACATTGTGAAGCTTTTCTGGGGTGGGCCAGGATGCAATTCCATCAAGTTTGACAGGGTCCATGGCAAGTTGACCAGATTTAATGATCATGCCTAGGTATTCAACTTTCTTGGAGGTGAAGTTGCACTTCTCGAGTTTGAGATGAAGGTCGAGTTCCTTCATGTGTTGGAGGACATGCTTGGTTCATTCAGCATGTGTTTTCTCATCAGGGGAGAAGATGAGAAGATCGTTCATGTAGATAACAAGCCATCCTTCGGCAATCATGTTGTGGAAGGAGTCATTCATGAACCTTTGGAAGGTGGTAGGGGAGTTGGTGAGACTGAAAAACATTATGGTTGGTTCGAAGAGTCCTTTATGGGTGATAAAGGTGGCTTTCCATTGATGTCTGTCTTTGATTTGGACGTTGTTGTAGCCCCATCGAACATCAAACTTCATGAAGACCTTGGCATCATGGAGTTTGTCGACGAGGTTGGAGACTAGGGGGAGGGGGTAGGCGTCACAAACAGTATGTTTGTTGAGATACCTGTAGTCCTGGCATGGACGAAGTTCGCCATCCTTCTTTTTAACAAAGAAGAATGGGGAAGCTTGGGGGAAATTCGAGGGGTGTATCTTGCCTGAAGCAAGATTCTCGTCGAGGAAGGCTTCCGTAGCCTTATGCTCGTCTGGAGAGAGGGGGTAAATCTTCCCAACCTTGGATGTGAAAGATTCGTTGAGGTTGATCTCATGATCATAGGGATGTGAGAGGGGTACGTGATCCATAGCTTCTTTTGAGAAGATAGAGGCAAAGTCGGAGTATTCAGGGAGGAGGGTGACCTTGGGTTTGGCTTTCTCAGCAGCTATGGCTAACTCAGTAGAGTTCATGAGTTTGGCAATGAGAGGATCGCCCTTGGGGATGAAATGATAACCATATCAGATGATGCAGTTGATGGTGTAGTTGTCACGAGCCTGGTGGAGATACTGGGGTTCCATTTCATAATCAAGGTATTCATAGAGCTGTCTGTTGTAGACAGAGTCCACTTGGATGTGATAAGGAGGTCGAGGAGATGGCTTGAACTGTTGGAAATGTGTTTCATATTGGTTCAAGTCGACTTTGTGAAGCATATAGAGCTCCTTGGATTGATTTGTAGACTCATTGATGGAGAGAGTCTGACCAAACCAGTCAATGGTGGGGTTGATGGCTTTCAGCCAGGGAAGGCTGAGGATGAGGTTTTGTCAACCACAATCCATGATGTAGAAGAGGACTTTGTGGGCAAGTCCTTCAATGTGAACAAAGAATTCAGTGGTGAATCGAACTCCTCCTTTGTCTGTGGGTCCCTGATTGAGGTTGGTGATGTTGAGGGGGGAGGGGAGTTGGGTGGTGGGGAGCTTGTTTTTGTGAACAAAGCCCCAATCAATGCAAGAGATATTGGTGCCACTATCAATGAGGGTGTGGGTGTTGACGGTTTTTAACGTGTGTGAGGGTACAATGACTTGAACAGGGATTTGCATTGAACCAGACAGTGTAGATATATTTACACATTGTACTTTAGGAGAGTCCTGCATCAGTCGAGGTCTCCGTTCTAAAAATCCTTCTTGGGGGGAAGGGTTAATTGGATGTGACGAACTGTGAGGTCATCGTCATCATTGTTGCAGGTCTGGAGTTTGGGGAGGTCATCATTGACCTGTTCAACTCATTTGACCGAAGTCTTATGAGGTTCCTTGGGGTATCTGACACGAGCATCGGTCCGGTGGCCTTTCTGCCTGCATTGTAGGCAACGTTCTTCTTTGAAGCATCGCTCCTGCTTCTCAGAAGTTAGCTTAGGGGGTCTGGGGGTGTTGACCATGTTGATGTCCATGGCGTCAGGGTCACGGGTTTTCTGGAAAGAGGAAGCAGCAGAGGGAATCTGGTAGGACTGGTATGTGGGGGTGGAATGATTATGGTGTTGGTTGACGATGGTCTGGGCATGGTCATTCTGGATCTGGAAGTGGATGGCCTTTGAATACCACTCGTCGACTTTGATGGGGACTGTATCCATGGAGAGGATGTGGCAGGAGAGGGGAGGGGAAATACCAGCGGCAAAGTAGTTGATCAGGACATTCTAATCAGTGATGCCCAAGAGGGTAACATTGTTTTTAAACTCAGCAGTGTGTCAAGTGAGTTTGGGACCATAAGATCTGTTTTTCTTAGAGATGAGGCATTCTGAATGAAGCCAGTTGATGGCCTGATTCTTGGTGTCTTCGTGCTTGAAAGCACTCTTGAATTTGACAAAGAAGTCATCAAACTTCCTGAAGGTTTGAGTGGCGATGGCCTCCTTCTGAAAGGTAGAGGCCCAGATGGCAGCCAAGTCCATTTTCATATAGAACAGGGCATAGGCGATTTTCTTATTGTCATCATCGTAAATGGCCTTGTTTATGATGAGGTAGGTTTGGACTGTGAATAGCCAGGACATGGAATCAGCATAAGAGCCGTCAAAGGCATCAGGGGCTCCGAGACAGAGTTCAGTAGGTTTGGTCGTCATGATGGCCAGGGTAGGGGGTGGGGGCAGGGTAAACACTGGTTGGCAATTGACTGGGGTTGGAGATGGTGGGGTGGGTACTCTGGAGATGCTAAGCACCACAGAGAGTCGATGGGAGAGTTCTAGGTCCTCAGGTTGTTGAGGGATAATGAGGTCTTTGTCGTTGTCAATGGGGTTCTCTGAAGAGGGTTCATCGGTGTCCAATGAGTCAAGGGTTTCCCTTCTCAATGCGAAGTCGGAATAGGGTCTAGGGTTTCTGGGGCATTGGTGGGCAATGGTGGAGGCTTATATGATAATAGCCGATCAAGGGAGATCTTAGACCTTTTGTTATGCTTGATGTGGTCTAGCATAGGCCTGCAGGGGTTCAAGGGCTTACTGTTGCTATACAGCAGATAGGACAAGGGGACCAGATGAGGGGGTTTTTTGACAGGGAGGCTAAGGACGGCATAGGACTAACATTGGGTTGAAGGGGGTCTGCTCAAGGGTCTTCCTTGGCAGAGGTTCTGGGGACCATTGAGGACCAAGAGATCAATGGGTCTAAGGACGTTGCAGGACTAGCAACGGGTTGAGGGTATGAAGAGAGCGTCCACTCAACAGTAGAACGAGGACTGAGGAACTGAGGGCAATTCCAAGATACTAGGTAAATTGCAGGAGGTCTAAGATAGGGAATACACCTGAGTATTGAAGCTTTATATACATGAGCCAACTGGTTAAGGGTAGGCAAAGAAAGAAAGTGAGTCAGTGATAGAAAGCGATGGAATCACGAAGAAGCTGAGTCACTATGGAGTGGATGTGATGGCATCAGATAAAGGTTGGTAATACAGCTGCGGATGAGTCACACTAAATAAGTAAGCGGAAATGAAAAGGCAATGGTAAAAGAAAAGGACCCAAGCAGGGCTCAAACAGTGAGGGTCAAAGTCCTTTGGCATACACAATAAGTAAATGTAAGAAAAAGAAAAGAGGAATCCAACAAATCATAACAGAAATGAAATGGAGTGAATGGGAACATATATGGAGTTGGAGAAAACAGATTGGAGTACTATGAGAGAAACTGAGTCAAAGGAAATCTAAGTAGGGAAATGTATCAAGAGATATGAGGACTGGGCTTATCTGGATACTGGACATGGAAATTGGCAACTAGCTCTGAAGCATGATCTAGTTCTGTTGCAAGTAGCCAGGATGTTTCTTCGTCTGTTCCTTCATAGCCAGATCATCAGACTAGGTATAGGATTTTGCAATGCTTTCTCCTGCAGTCGATCTTGGAGTCAAAAATCTCAGAGATCTCATACTCAGATTCACTGTCAACTTCCACCAGAGGAGGAGGTTGGACACAATTGGTGATTGTATTCAGGACCACAGGTTCTAGCTGGGAAATGTGGAAGACCAGGTGAATGGACTTCATGGAATCGAGGAGTCAGAGCATGAAGAAAAGGGAGCCAGCTTGAGCAATGATGGGATATGGACCTAAATTCTTTTCAGAGAGCTTTTTAGAGGGTTGAGTAGAGTTGAAGTACTTTGCCTTGATGAAAACCTGATCTCTAACTTTGAAGTCTGGAGCAGGAGTTCACTTGACATCAGTCAGTTCTTGGTATCACTTTTGTGCTGCAGCTATTTCCTCATGGAGGAATTGGTGAAGGGAGTTGAGATCTACTGAGTACTCTCAGATGTGGGCAGAGGTCAGATCACATTCGGGGTGAACAGAGATGTTGGGATGGTAACCCTTATTGGCAAAGAACAGTGAGATTCCCATTGTAGCGTTTGAAGCATTATTGTACACAAACTCTGCAAGGGGCAAGAGTTCAGATCAGTTGTTCTGTTGGTAATTACAATAGATATGAAGGTACTGCTCAAGGGTTTGATTCATTCATTCTGTCTGTTCATTGCCCTCTGGGTGGTAATTGGAGGTGAAGTGAAGCTTGATGTCCAACACCTTGCCTAGAGAGTGGAAGAAGTGGGAGATAAACTCAGAGCCTCTGTTGGAAGTAATATGGAAGGAAACTCTGTGTTTAGAAAACACATGGAGGAGGAAAAGTTTCACTAGCTCCGGAGATGTCACCTTATTGTTGGTTGGGATGAATATGCATTTTTTGAACAGTCAGTCCATGATGATGAGGATGGCAGTATGTCTGAAGAAGTCAGGGAGTTATTCAATGAAATCCATGGAGATGAAGTTCCATGGTTTCTTGGGGATGTGGAGTTGTTTAAGAAGCCCATAAGGCTTATGTCTCAGAACTTTTGCATGAGATCAGGCCATGCAGGAGGAGACATACTCCTTGATGAATGTCTGGATGCTGGGCCAGGTGTATTCACAATGAATAAGTTCAAGGGTATGGTTTTGGCTGAAGTGGTCAGAGATGGAATGATCATGCTTGAACTAGAGGACTTGAAGGCGAAGGTCATTGATGTCAGGAACATAGATGCAGTTATCAAGATGTAAAAAGCCTTCAGAGTTGATGGTCCAGTGGGACTCAGAGATAGAGTCAGATGGGGACAAGTGGACAGCAGCAAGGGGATTGGAGGGAAGACTGGAGAGGATGTCACTGTGGAGTTTCTTGAGGTCAAAGAGCATGCTAGCCTGGAGGACTGGGTAAGCTAGGTGGGTAGCTCAGAGGAATGCAGCGAGTTGTTTCTGAGTGAAAACTGGTCAGAAATTGTGGGGATTGACATGAGCGTAGTTCTTATCCCCCTTTTTGGGATAGACATCCCAGCATCTAGTGAGGGCATCAGGTTTTTCACCAAGGCAGCCAGGTCAAAACTGGACCACCATGTTGAACTGTGAAAGGTACTCCAACCAGCAGGCTCACTGCCAGGTCAGGAGTTTAGTCATGGAAAAATATTCCAGATTTTTGTGGTCAGTAACCATGTCAACTGGAGTATCTGAACCTTCAAGATAATGATGCCAAGTCCAAAAGGCTTCATGAGTAGCCAAGAGCTCCTTGTCATGGGTGTTGTAGTTTGGCTCTGAGGTGGTCATCGTGTGGGAGTAGTAATCCACTAGCCAGACTTTATTGTCCAGGCATTTTATGGAGAGGATGCTGGTGATAGTGTAGTCAGAGGCATAAGTTTCAATGATGATGTGAGCATCAGGGGATCAATTGCTGAGGATAGGAGTGGAGGTGAAAGTTGTTACAAGTTCAGTGGACTTATACAAATACCTCCCCAAGGGCCCACTATGGACAATGTTCCCCTCTGACTATATGCTGGATGATTTGGTAATGATCCTGGTTATCTCTGATGAGGACTTCCCTTTTTAGTCTTTTAGTTTTCATTATGGACCCCTTTCCCCTAATCTCACTCTTCCGAGATTTCATTCCCTGATCTTCTCCTTGTGTCACATGGACTGTCTGTATTATCTTACCATTGTTCCATTTGTCTCTTCTTCT
>JBBPMJ010000649.1:0-17805 GCA_038090255.1 Austroboletus niveus | reverse complement strand
TATAGAGGACTAGAAAAAGGTTGTATGGTCTGATGAGACCAAAATCAATTGTCTAGGGTCAGATGGATGCAAATGGACATGGAAAAGGGCAGGTGAGGAGCTTAATGATAGGCTGGTGGAAGGAACCTTTAAGTTTGGAGGAGGTTCTCTCATGATGTGGGGCTGCATGACTTGGCAGGGAGTTGGCTTTGCTACCAAGATTGATGGTAGGATGAATGGGGACCTTTACCTTCAAAATTTGAGGGATGAGCTCCAACAAACCCTGAAGTATTATGGTCTCAATTCTTCTAACATCATCTTTCAGCAGGACAATGACCTCAAGCATACTTGCAGAATGGTCAAGAATTGGCTGGAAGAGCAAGAATTCCAGACCATGATGTGGCCTGCACAGTCTCCAGACCTAAACCCCATTGAGCATCTCTGGGGTTGTCTCAAGAGGAGGCTTGCACAACATGAAAATCCCTCTAATGGAATTCATGAATTGTGGGAGAGAGTTCAGATGGAATGATAAGGGATACCAGTTGAAGAGTGTCAGAAGTTGATTGAGAGTATGCCTAGAAGAGTTCAGGCAGTGTTGAAAGCAAAAGGAGGTTATACCAAGTACTAGAATACCCATCTATTCAAAAGCTCAAAAACTCTTTCCATGTTATTGTTGTTTTATATTGCTTATATCTTGACAGTGTGTAAACCAAATCATATGACCTAGGGGGTGATTTTGTAGCCAAGAGTATGCACTATTTATAACTTCAGCAAAGCTAAGTGAAATTCCCATGGTTTTTGGCAGTGCACAAAGTGCACTGCCATTAGGGTTAGCATGGAAAGGGTTTTTGAGCTCACTGTACAATGCCTGCAGATCCCACATCTGGAAAACCTGCAAACTGGACTCCAACAAAGTTAGAAGAAGTCCTCTAGAGAAACACCCTGAAAAGCTTGCCAAATGGAACAAGTACAATGCCAGTGCATTCACCATTCTTGGTGCTATCCTTCCTGACTCTCTCCTCATTCACATTTGAAATGAATACAGTGCAGCTAATGCTTGGGCCATTTTGAGAAATGAATTCAAAAAGTGGTCGGGACCTGTCACTATTGAAATGTGCCACAAGATGCATGAGCAACGATGTACCAAGCGCAGAGATGTGCGCGTGCACTTCGACAAACTCTGTCTCTATCGAGAAGAACTCTCCTCCATGGGAGGTTACCTTAGCAATGATGAATTCACTTCCATTATCCTCATGTCACTCCCACCTGCATACGACGCTACAATCTCAGCCATCACCACAGGAGTGCAACAGGCTGGAAACACATTCACCCTGAATACCATCATCTCATCTGTCATTGATGAATATGATCACATACAATTACAGTCAAAAAAGCCCTCGTGCAGCAGTGATGATGCTGCTTACTCCGCATCCAGCTCCAACAAGAAAAAGTTCCAAGGCACTTGCTTTAATTGTGGGAAGCAAGGTCATCGAAGGAATAATTGCACTGCGGAAAGTGGAGGAAAAAGTGGTCAGTCAAAGGGAAATGTGGAAAGAGAAAGGAAAAGGCCGCAGCAGCCTCAACCGAGACAAGTGCTGAACCAGATGCAATTTGACTTGTGCACGACATCAGTGACTGGAATGATGAAACATCAGATTGGCTTTATGAGGTCAAAAAAGAGAATTGCCATTTACCTATTAAAGAGGAGAGTGATAACAATGTCATATCACACACCTCTCTCCCCTCTTCCATCATGCTCATCAGCAATTCTGGGAGCATGCTGACCCATACCATTCTCTTTGACTCTGGTGTGACTTGCCATATGTCATCCTACAAGGAAAGTTTCATCAACTTTCACTCAATTCCTCTGAAAGACATTACTGCTGCCAACAAATGCACCTTCCAGGCCCTCGGCAAGGGTAACCTTCATATTTCCATTCCTAATGGCCAGAATCAGACCCACATCATACTGAAAGATGTCCTTTATGCACCACAAATGTGCCTGACGATTGTGTCAATCAGTCACCTTGATGCTGCTGGTTATGCCATGATTTTCTGCAACTCGTGTTGCCATGTCCTTGATTCAAATCACAAGCAGCTCACCAAGATCCCACTGTCTCATGGCTTGTATGTTCTGCACAGTTCACAACCATCATTTGTCAGACAAGCAAGCACAATGGAAAAACTCATCATGGAAGAAGCACATGCCCGCCTTGGCCATATTGCAGCTGATGGAATCTGCCAGATGATCTCAAAAGGCTGGATCACCAGCATCACGCTTGACCCTGTGCACATGTCAATGGGACCCTGCAAGTCCTGTGACTATGCAAAAACGTTTCGCAAGCCAATTGGGAAGATCTGCGAGCCTTCGTGAACAGACAAAGTTGGTGATGAGGTGCACTCCAATGTATGGGGTCCCTCACCTCTCCAAACCCCAGCGCATTGCAAATATTTCGTCATGTTCACTGACGACCATTTATGCTACACGGAAATCAAGTTGTTGAAGATGAAAGATGAAATGTGTGTGTTACAATTTGTTGGGCCCCTCTTTCTTTTCCTTACTTCACTTACCATGTATGCCAAAGGACCTTGGCCCTCACTGTTTGAGCCCCACTTGGGCCCTTTCTTTTACCATTGTCTTTGCAATACTACTTACTTATTTAGCATGACTCATCCGCAGCTGTATTACCAATGTTTATCCGATACCATTGCATCTGCTTCATAGTGACTCAGCTTCTTCGCGATTCCATCACTTTCTATCACTGACTCAGCTTCTTCCATTGATCTCCCCTTAACTATTTGGCTTGTGTATATAAACCTTCAATACTCAGGTATATTCACTATCTGAGACCTTCTGCAATTTACCTAGTATCTTGGAATTGCTCTCAAATTCCCCAGTCCTTGTCCTACTGTTGAGTGGATGCTCCTTCTGAATCCTTGATTCATCACTAGTTCTGCGACGTCCCAAGACCCATTGATCCCTTGGTCCTCAATGGTCCCCAGAACCTCTGCCAAGGAAGACCCTTGAGCAGACCTCCCCTTCGATCTGATGTTAGCCTTAGCCTCCCTGTCAAGGAACCCCCTTATCAGGCCCTCTAATTCTGTCAGCTGTATAGCAACAGTAAGCCCTCAAACCCCTGCAGGCCTACACTTGACCACATCAAGTGTAACAGTTTGAGGCTTATTGTGAATTTGAAGCGTGGATGGGAACACAGCTCAGCATGAAGATCAAATGCCTGCAATCGGATCACAGTGGCGAATTCACTAGTGGCGAATTCAGTCGTCATTTGCATACAATGGGAATAGAGGAAAAACTCACTATGCACAACACACCCAAGCACAACGGCATTACCAAGCGACTAAATTGCACCCTCATCGAAGGGGTATGCGTGGTCATTCATGCAAGCAGTTTGCCCAAAACACTATGTGGCGAGGCATTAATGCATATGGTTTGGCTGAAAAACAGAACATCAACATGCTCACTTGCTGTCAAAATGCCATATGAGATGGTATACAATGAGAAGCCGAATCTGGTGGATGTACCAGCCTGGGGTTGCAACATGACAGTTCACATCACAGGCAAATCAAAACTCAATGCATGCATGCACTCAGGCCGTTGGATGGGATTTGACCATGATAGTAACAGCCACAGGGTGTACTGGGAGGATACAAAACGTGTCAGCATGGAATAGAGCATCTGCTTTGATGGAAACAAAATGGACATACCAATTGGTGATATGCCATCGCCTAATGGAACACAACCAACCCATGCCACAATACCTATGCCGGATGTCAGCGCCAGCGAAAATGCAATGGAACACTCACCTGTGGCCCTGCTGACCACCTGGGATCAAACTTTGAGCCACCACCTGAACCGCGTCACTCTATGTGACTTCACATTGAATCGGCATATGTGTGCAACTTGAGGGCTGGCGAAGGGTCAACGGATGGGCATTTGGGTACCACAATGTTGCCCCGTGGTATCCAGAGGGCTGGTAGTGAGAGGGGAAATGTTGCTGCAGAGCTGGGAATGCTGAGCAATGAGGGGAAGATGGATGGAGATAACGCAGAAATCTTCACGATGGTTGCTGATGTGGTGGAGATAGAGGGAATGGATCCCATGACCATCGAAGAAGCACGAGTGAGCTCTGATTGGCCAAAATGGGAAGTGGCCATGCAAGCCAAACTCAAATTGCTCGAAGACATGCGCACCTGGATGATCATTGAACAACCTGCCAATGTCAACATCATCAGCTGCAAATGGGTGTTTCAGATCAAGTGCAATGCGGATGGTGAAATCAAGCACTACAAGGCCCGGCTCGTTGCCAAAGGCTATTCTCAAGTCCACAGCATGAATTACTATAATACATACGCTCCTGTTGCTTGCCTCGCATCGCTCCACACGATCCTTGCCATCGCTGCCCGAAACAACTGGAACATTGATGTTTTTGACTTCCAGAGTGCTTTTCTCAATGGGAAACTCAATCCCAATGAGATCATTTACATGATACTTTCACCTGGTCTCAAAGTCAACAAAAGTTCTGCTGTCCTGTTGCTCTCCTCCACATTGCTCTTTATGGATCCAAGCAAGGTGCTCTCAAATGGTACAAAGAGCTGTGCTGATTGCTCGAGAAGCTTGGATTCCACCAAACTGAATCAGACTGGGGAGTCTTCTATCGTCATGTTGGCATAGAAATTCTCATCCTTGCATTCCATGTCAACTATGGTAATGGGGAGCAACAAACAACTAATTCAGCAGTTCAAGGCTGATATAGCAGCTTGTTACAAACTGACAGACTTGGGACCCATCTCATCACTCCTTGGAATAAAAGTGACATGCAATTGTGTTGCTTGGACAATCTCGCTGTCCCAGGAATCATACATTGATGCAATACTGCTCAAATATAATTTTACAGACCTCCAACTTCTCGCTATCCCTATGGACCCAAATGGAGAGCTGTCAACGAAGCAATCCCCCACAACCTACCTTGAGCAGACATACATGAGGAATGTGCCCTATTAAGAGGCAGTTGGATCACTCTGTCAGTTGGAACGCGACCTGACATTTCATTTGCTGTTGCTGTTGTCGCCCAATTCGGTACAAATCCAGGATTAGCCCACTGAGAGGTGATAAAGCAGATCTTTCGCTACCTTGCAGGCATGAAAACTCTCGTGCTAACCTATGGAGGTGGTAAACAAGGTTTAGCAAGGTTCATGGATGCTGATGGTGCCTCACAAGAGCATCAGCATGCTATTTCTGGTTATGCTTTCATTTTGGATGGTGAAGCAGTTTCCTGGGCATTGAAGAAACAAGAGCTTGTGATGCTCTCTACCACAGAAGCTGAGTATGTTGCTGCTACCCATGCTGTGAAGGAAGCCATTTGGCTCCAACGCTTTTTACAAGAGATTTTTCATTCACTCCTACATCCTACTATTCTTTATTGTGATAATCAATCTGTTATTACCTTAGCCAAGGATGGCGCTTTTCATGCACGCACCAAACATATTGACATATGTTACCATTTCATTCAATTTGCTACAGACAATGGTTCTCTTCATTTGCTTTATTGCCCCACAGACAAGATGACTGCAGACACTCTCACCAAGGCATTGCCCAGCATCAAGGCCAAACACTTCGCTGGTGCCTTAGGTCTCTGCTCAGTTTGAGGGGAAGTGTTGGAGTTTTATCATACTGTGGCTGTGCTCCGCTCATATTAGCTAATCATGTTCAGTTTGTTCTGCCATGTCTGCTTCATCTCACCTCAGTGACTTATACATGTCACTGAGGTAAGACTCCTTATCCCCAGTCTCCTAGACACTTACTTATATTATCATAGTGATACCTTGACAGGTACATACTAATATAAAGTGACTTATACATATCACTGAGTGATATTTTGACACATACATGTAGTTAGGAAATAGGGTCTGTGATGTAAGGTATGTAAGGGAAGGGATGCCCATCAAATAAGCCTGGTGCTGATCCTGTAAAGGTATGTACAAGTCCAAAAATGAGTAAAGGATAGAGGGAATGGGAGCCCAAACCAATGAAAAAAGAGCCAATAGTAGAAATTTTTCTCCTGGTTCGGAAATGCCATCTGAGAGTAGCAACATAGTCTTGGTGAAGCAAAACCTTTGGCTGAAGCTAAAGACAACATGGCCAAGTGATCCAAGGTCACATCGGTCCAGGCCAACTGCTCAGGAACCAGTTTTGGTCCACCAGTGGAAGCTCAGGCATTGATGACTGGGTTTGGCCATGCTGCAAAACAGAGGATATAAGTAACTAAGGAGTGAGGAAACTGTTACAATTCACTGGGCCCCTCTTTTCTTTTTCTATGATTACTTCTTATGTACTCCAAAGAACCATAACCCTCACTGCTCAAACCCCACTTGAGTCTCTTTATTTCACCATTGTCTTTTCTTTCCTGATTACTTATTTAGTGTGACTCATCCACAGTTGTATTACCAACACCTATCCAATGCCATTGCATTCTTTCCATAGTGACTCAACTTCTTCGTGATTCCATCGCTTTCTATTGCTAACTCACCTTCTCCCTTTACCTACCCTTAACTCTTTGGTTCACATATATAAGTCCTTGGTACTCAGGTGTATTTGCTATCTTAGACCTCCTGCAATTTACCTAGTATCTTGGAATTGCCCTTGGTCCCTTGGTTCTTGTCCTACTATTAAGTGGATGCTCCCTTTGAACCCTCAATTTGTCACTAGTCCTGTGATGTCCTTAGACCCATAGATTTCTTGATCCTCTATGGTTCTCAGAATCTCTGCCAAGGAAGACTCTTGAGTGGACCTCCTTCAATCCAACATTAGTCCTACAACAGCCTTAGTTTCCCTGCCAAAGAATCCCTTTGTCAGGTCCCCTTGTCCTGTCTACTGTATAGTGACAGTAAGCCCTTGAACCACTGCAGGCCTATGCTAAACCATGTCAAGTGTAACAGAAATATACTCTGGATGGAACTAGGTCAAATGCACCCATTTGCATGTAGAGCTGTATCAAGCTCTACATCCATGGAGGACTTGGCTGCTGACTGTCCCCAGTCAGGTCACGTGAATGTTGGAGTTTCAGTCAGTGTGGACTTGGTGAACCTGCCAGGACTTAAATGCAAGCTGGCAGGACTAACACCCCAACACATTCCTTCCTTCAACTACCATGTCCACTCCCTTCACTCAATTTCAATCTTGTCTTGGCCAGTTCCAAGCACAACATGAGCTTGAGGTCCAGTGCTACACTAAGGTGTGAATACATTTTTAGACCACCACCAACATGCTAGAGGCAGTGGCAATGACCATCCCAAGTTGGAGGAAGACATCCAGCTATGGCTGGTATCTTATGAGAAGTCCTGGGTAAGTGAGAGGATCAGTAGGGGAGATGGTTGCTAATGGGTCTCAGGCTGTGTGGGTTCTGGCCCAAAAAGCTGCAGAGGCAATCAGTATCGAGGTAGCTCTGCCTAAGGTGCTGCTCAAGGTTATCGATGACATGGAGCATGCCAAGTTCTTGTGGGAGCAGGCCCAACTTCAACCATCCATTGGTGCCAGTGCAACTTCATCATATGGGGAAGGTGAAGTTCCGATGCAGGGAACCCTGATGGACATAGATGAACCAATGGGGCTAACAGGGGCTGAGTGGGATGATGTGGTCAAAATGGCACTGGAAGAATTGGATGCATGGTCAGTTGTGTCATTGGAGGCGAAGGTATGTATTTGATATAAGGTTCTAGCCCCAGCTAATCCCTTTGATTTGCAGAGGTTCTGAGCTGACAATGCAGAGGAAGCTGCTAAGCACCCTCAAAAGGCACTTGCAGTAATGGTTGCAGAGGCCAATGATAAAGACAAGGAGGACAAGGCTGAGACCTGGATGCCATGTATGTGGTGTGTCAAGTCTGGGCTCTTGATAGCCAAATCATGCAAGAGGGGCATCAAGGATGCTTGCAAGAGGTGTCATTTGGCCAAGGTCAAATGTAGCAAGACTGCTGAATTGCAGGCAAAGCAGAAGTTGGCAGCTAGGGGCAAGGTGGTTACAAAAGAGCTGTCAGCATTGAAGCCAAAGCAGGTAGAGGTAATGGTCTGACCAGCCCAAGATAAGTGTCATCAGTCCAGTCCCTTCCATTTCTAACCAGTTGTTTCATAGCTGTTAAAATTCCGGTGAGAGCAGAGCTGAGTCAGGACATCCTTGTCTTCAACTTGGATTTGTCCAGCAATGGACCCCCACTAGCAAAGGATATCTTCAAAAATAAAGATGGCCAGGCCAGCCAAGTTCTCAGAATGCAATGACACTACTTGAGATAGGCAGTCAGGGCACATCAAGCCTGGACAAGGTACCTGTATCTGCCAAAGTAGGGCATCAGCATGGTGTTGATGTGTACTTTCTGGAATAATCTGCTGACTACCAGTATGAGTGGAGGAATGTGGAACTGAGCTATCTGGCAGACTTGGCACTCATGACAGGTTCGAATGAACCACTTGACATCCTTGATGAGCATCGGCCACCAAAAACGGAGCAGAGGCCTGGTTCAGACTGTTAAGTATGGGTCCATTGAGGTCTGGGCAGCCAACTCTGGAATGCCAGAGTTGGTCAAAGGGAGTAGGGACTTTGGCTTCACCTTATGTGGTGCACCCTTGTCCAGTTCTGTTGTCCCTAATTTATGAGGGAGCAGAGCAGAGATATGGAGCAACCAGAGATCAGAGGAGAGTTGTTGAGACTCAAGCAAGAGAACTTGTTGATGAGCTCAATGGTGGAGGAGAGAACAGAGGATGGAACTAAGTTGATATTCAAACTAAAGAGCTAAGACATATTACAGTGGGTTTATATATGGAGGTCAAAGTCCGAATGTAGTAAAGTCAGGGTTAGAGGGACAGAGAAAACTAAGTACTGTTGCTGTGCTGGTTAGTTGCATAACTGGAGCTGTGCACCTTACCCTGAGCACCATAGTGATGGAATAGAGACTAACTATGAAGAGAACAAAGGGGAATGTAACATAATGTATATGAACACAAGAAGTAAAGTGGACATGGAGTGGTGGAGGACATATGAAGTGGAAAAGCAGAGATGATGCACATGGAGAAGCAGAGGGGACTTAGCGAGAATTTGGGATATGACACAGACCATAAACATGCCCTTGTGACCAAGGTCATTATAAGCTTCTTGAATAAGACCAAGGCACTGAGCTTCTGGGATGACAAGCTGGTGTCAGCTGTGTGGTTCATGGCACCAAGGGTTATCATGGAGAACAAAGAATTTTGTCACCAAGTTGATGAAAGTCTGAAACTCAGTGTCCAAGAGGTCAGTGGGATGAGTGCATGAGTCAAGGAAAGAACAGATAAGGTGATGTGGACCTCACAGGTGCGAGCCTTCAAGGATTGAGGAATAGTAGACAGCACTGGAGAAGTATCTGACATAAAGGGGGAAACAAATGCTGAGGCTGTTACAATTCATTAGACCCCTCTTTCTTTTCCTTATCTCACTTACTCTGTACACCAAAGGACCTTGACCCCTGCCATTCGAGCCCTGCTTGGGTCCTTTCTTTTACCCATTATCTTTGCAATACATATTTAGTGTGACTCATCTGCAGTTGTATCACCAATACTTATCCAATGCCATTGCATCCACTCTGTAGTGACTCAGCTTCTTCGCAATTCCATCGCTTTCCACCACTGACTCACCTTCATCCATTGATCTATCCTTAACCATTTGACTCGCATATATAAACCTTTGATACTCTGGTGTATTCGCTATCTTAGACCTCCTGCAATTTACCTAGTATCTTGAAGTTGCTCTCAGGTCCCCTAGTCCTCGTCCAACTGTTGAGTGGATGCTTCCTCTGAACCCTCGATCTGTCGCTAGTCCTGCGATGTCCCCAAGACCTATTGATCCCTTGATTCTCAACGGTTCCCTGAACCTCTGCTAAGGAAGACCCTTGAATGGACCCCCTTCGACCTGACGTTAGTCTTACGTTAGCCCTAGCCTTCCTGTCAAGGAACTCCCCTGTCAGGCCCCTCATCCTGTCAGCTGTATAGTGACAGTAAGCCCTAGAACCCCTGCAGGCCTACGCTTGACCACGTCAAGCATAGCAGAGGCATAGGTGAGGGAAAACAAAGATGATGTCAGGGCCAAAGTAAACAACATGGATACCGAGCAGAAAAGCAAGAGAGTGTTACTAGTGGGTGGTCCAAAAATGCCAGCTGAAGTGTAAGGCAACGACTGGTCATTGAGTAAAACTATTAAAAAGAAATATGAATTGTCCAACCAACTCTTGACATCATTGGTGTCAGATGGATCCTCTTCAGAGGGTGGTCACCAAGACAAGCCATCAGGGCTGGTATGGCTGGTCATGGGTACATGGTGTAAAGAGAAGTGAAACAGCAGGATTCTGGTGATCCATTGATTGATGGTCACATTCAGCTGGAGATTGAGATTGTTGATCATCCTCTTGATGTATTTTGCATTCATTTCCACTGCAAGGTAAGTGATGCCAAAGATGAATATATGGACAGCTCTAAGAGCCCAAAATAGACCATGAAGTTTGAGTTTCACCTAGAAGTACTGGCTCTTGACTTCAGTGAGGCTAATTGAGCCAAACTGATTCAGGTAGTGTTTGCCAACCTCACTGGCCTGTGACAAGATAAAGCTGACAGCAATGGCCAAGGTGTCCACAGCAAGGACTACCTCTCAGTCAGAATCATAGTCCAATCACCAAAGTGTGGGGAACTTTATAATTTCATCCTTCAGACAAGCCATCACCAAGCACTGAGTGTCACCCCATTTGAAAACCATGCCCTTTTGGATCAGGTTTACAAGGTGGCAGGCAATGGAAGCGAAACTGTGAATAAAAATATGTACTACGCCGCAGGTGCTGAGAAATGCACAGATGTGTTTAAGTGTGGTACAGTCAGGCCAATCCTGAATCTTTTGAACTTTGTCTTCATGAGTGATGCAGCCTTCAGCAGTGCGCTTGTGACCGACAATGATTGCTGAAGGGGCCACGAGCACAAACTTCTTTGCCAAGACAGTCATGTTGATGTTTTGGAGTCATTGAAGTATCCTGTGGATGACAGTGAGGTGTTCAAAGATAAATTAGCATATATCCAGGTTACTTGGGATGGTTTCATAGGAGCCATCCAGTCGCTGATATCAGGTTGTCACCAACTTGACTGATAAATTATTGATAAATGGCATCATGTGACATGGGATTTCAACTTGGAGAATAAAGGCCATATTGGCTTGATAAACCTGAATGGCATTAGTATGTCCCATTGGCAGAGTAGTAGGCCAATGAGGGCTGAGAGGAGAATTGAATGTTGTTATGTCTTGGGATTCAACATGCAATGGCTGCTGATCATAGCCAGCAAATAGATCCATCATATCATATACTGTGTAATCACTAAATGACTCAGCAAAGTGTTCAACAAATGGTGGCATTGAGGAGTCCCAAATGGTGACAGCATTGAGCAGTTGCAGGTCATAAATGAGTTGAAGAGTTTTACCATCTTGTTTGAGTATGCAGAACCATTGGAACCAATATGCAGCAACCAATGACTCATACACACCTGAAGTGATTTGGTCTTTGATGATCTGGATTGCTTGATCCCAGGACAAGGGCAGGACTGGAATGTTGTGGAGTACCCATGGTATGTGAGGTGCTGTTAGGATTTTGATGGGGAAAAAATAGTGCTCATTGAGCTGGCCCTGTTTAGTTGATATCCAGGTGAATGCCTGTTTGTGGTGTCGAACTAGCCACCAAACAAGCTTAAACTCATCGGGCCAGAACCAGCTGTCAGGGTTGAGATTCAGGGCATCAGTCCATTCCTGTGTGAAGTGGTCTTCAGAAACAAAGTCCAGGGGGTAAGTTGGTAATGGAACGAGGCCAACAAGTGGGTTGTCGAATTATTGGTGCTTGATATGAAACTCCTCCACCAGAGGGGCTGAAATTGGTCACACCTTTCTAGCCACTGGCTTGTAGGCCCACATGTGTGCATGGGGATCAAAAGAAAAATAGTCCAAAAAAGCCAAAATATGAGTGAAGGATGGAACTGACTGAGTAGCAGAAATAAAGGAGAAGTTGACTGAAGCCAAAGGTGCAAAAGTGTTTGTAGTAGAGTCTGAGACAAAGGGAAAAATAGAAGTGGGAAAATGAGTGAAAACATGGTAAATGTAGGGGGTGCGAAAGCATTCAGTAACAAGAGTAAAGGTGAGGCATCTCCCTGGCCTGAAGGCAAATCATTGATGCTCAAAAATCCCCTTTGGCCATGATTTTGTGGTTCAAGCAGGCCAGACCATGCCAACAATGCTGGCACCCCTCAGTCCAGGGCTGGGTCAGCAGACAATACTCTTTACCAGTATTCAGGTCGTGAAGTGTGATTACCTGTGCTCCATCGGAGTAATTGTCAGTGGTTGCAGACATCAAGCAATGGAATGGTCAGCCGAGCAGCAAGTCAAAATTGGTCTGAGGAACCACTTGAACTTGAAAACAGACCTCACTACCCCCAAAGTCAATCTGAAGGTTTTCAATGACCCTGAGGATAGAGTTGGTGCTTGTGTTTGCATTTGACATTGTTATGACATGGTCAGACCAAACCAGCAAGCTGAGTGCCTCCCATATGTGTTTGGGCATGGCAATGATCTCAGAGCCTGAATCCAGAACTGCTACCATAGTGATGTTGGTTCCAATGATTTTGATGTCCAACAACCAGAGGGAGAGGCCATGGTGACTGACAATGAGGCCGTCTTCTCAGTGCATGACCTTGTCTCTGAAGTCTTGTCTTACAGCACCTGGATCCCAGCCAGCAAGCCCATTCACATGAACAATCAAGGTCACCACTGAGTCCAGTGAGATCTGCTTCAGGGCCGACAGGTCACGCAGTTGCATCTTAACACCAGATGCAATGGAAATAAGCTCTCAGACTTGGACTAGTATGGTTGAGTCCAGCATTCAGTCTAGGATGCAGCTGGGAGCTGCATCATCTTTCAAGGGAAATGAATACCTGAACTGTGGGATAGGAATAATATTATCAGCTTTTGAGACATGGGGGGAATCATTACTTGGTGCCAAAGTTGATGGCTTCGGCAGTGCAGTGGCGAATGGTGGTTGTAATGGTTGTGGTGGTGCCAACAATGACAGAGGCCTTACTGACCAAGAGGCCTCTATAGCAGGCAAGACAATCTCTTCCACTGTTGGTTGAGGTGCTGGTCTGGCCAGCATTCAGCTGGGAATTTCCATGCTGTTGAAATGGATGTGCTTATCCTTTTCTTTGGTGCAGTTGGCTTTAAAATTTGCCCAAGCTTGAGCAACATATTCCTGGAACTCAGGGTCATCAGTTGTTGGTTTGGGATCATCATCCCAATTATCAACCAGGGCCATAAAGACCAATGGTTCAATGTCTAGTACAGTGTCAGTGTCAGGAAAAGAAAGGGAGAGGATGCTGGCAGTGACCAAGGATATAGCCAAGGCCATTGTAACTCAGTCAAGACACTCCTGGAGGCATTGGGTTCCCTGAACTCGGGGGATTCGGTTCCTGTCTGGCAGGCACAGACGACTGTTGGTACCACAGATCACATGGCTGGTCTGAATATAGCCCTTCACATGGGGGCAACTACACATCATATATGCTGGGTCACCACAGAAGGCACAATCCTGGGAGCAGGGTGCTTGTATGTACACAGATTGTTCCTGTTTTATAACCATGGGCTGTGGGGTGGGTATTGGAGCTGGTGCCTGTGGGACCGATGGCATAGACATCGGTGTCACCCATGCTGGGAAGTATGGCTGTTACAATTCATTGGGCCCCTCTTTCTTTTCCTTACTTCACTTACCATATATGCCAAAGGATCTTGGCCTTCACTGTTCGAACCCCACTTGGGCCCTTTCTTTTACCATTGTCTTTGCAATACTGCTTACTTATTTAGCATGACTCATCCGCAGCTATATTACCAATGTTTACCCGATACCATCACATCCGCTCCATAGCGACTCAGCTTCTTTGTGATTCCATTGCTTTCTATTGCTGACTCTTCTTCTTCCACTGATCTCCCCTTAACTATTTGCCTCGTGTATATAAACCTTCAATACTCAGGTGTATTTGCTATCTTAGACCTCCTGCAATTTACCTAGTATCTTGGAGTTGCTTTTGGGTTCCCCAGTCCTTGTCCTACTGTTGAGTGGATGCTCCTTCTGAACCCCTTGATCTGTCGCTAGTCCTGCGACATTCCCAAGACCTGTTGATCCCTTGGTCCTCAATAGTCCCCAGAACCTCTGCCAAGGAAAACCCTTGAGTGGACCCCCCTTCAATCTGACATTAGCCTTATGTCAGCCTTAGCCTTCCTGTCAAGGAACCCCCTCATCAGACCCTCTAGTCCTGTCAGCTGTATAGCGACAGTAAGCCCTCAAACCCCTGCAGGCCTATACTTGACCATGTCAAGTGTAACAAAAGGTCTAAGATCTCCCTTGATGGGCTATCATCGTATAAGCCTCCACCATTGCCCACCAACACCCCAGAAACCCTAGACCCTATCCTGACCTCGCATCGCAAAGGGAAACCATCGACTCATTGGACACCGACAAACTCTCCTCAGAAAACCTCATTGACACTGATGAAAACCTCGTCATCCCTCAACAACCTCAGGACCTAGAACTTGCCCATCGACTCTCTGCGGCACTTAATATCCCCAGAGTACCCACCCCATCATCTCAAACCCCAGTCCAATGCCAACCAGTGTTTACCCTATCCCCACCCCCAGCCCAGGTCACCATGTCGACCAAACCCGCTGAACTCCACCTCAGAGCCCCTGATGACTTTGACAGCTCTTATGCCAAAGCCATGTCCTGGCTATCCACTGTTCAAACCTACCTCATCATAAACAAGGCCATTTATAATGACAACAACAAGAAAATCGCCTATGCCCTATTCTACATGAGAAAGGGCTCGGCCACTATCTGGGCCTTGACCTTCCGAAAGGAAGCCATCACCACCAACTCTTTCAGGACATTTGCCGACTTTCTCATCAAATTCAAAAGCGATTTCAAGCACCAGGATACCAAGAATCAAGCTATCAACTGGCTTCATTCGGAATGCCTCATCCCCAAGAAAAATGGATCTTACAGTTCTGAACTTACTTGGCACATCACTGAGTTTAGAAACAACATCACCCTCTCAGGTATCACTGATCAGAACGTTCTGATCAACTACTTCACCGCTGGCATTCCCCCTTCCCTCTTCCGCCATATCCTCTTCATGAACACAGTTCCCACCAAGATTGACGAATGGTACTCAAAGGCTGTTCACTTCCAGGTCCAGAATAATCATGCCCAGACCATCATTAACCAACACTGCACCCACTCCACTCCAGCATATTGATCTTACCAGACCTCCTCCACCTCTTTCCAGAAAACCCGTGACCCTGACGCTATGGACGTTGACGCAGTCAATGTCCCCAGACCCCCTAAGCTAACTCCTGAGGAGCAGGAGCAATGCTTCAAAGAAGGGCATTGCCTACGCTGCAGGCAGAAAGGCCATCGAGCTGATGCTTGTGAAAAGTACCTCAAGAAACCTTGTAAGACTTCGGTCAAGCAAGTCGAACAGGTCGATGATGACCTCCCCAAACTCCAGACCTGCGACGATGATGACAACGACCTCATGGTTCATCACATCCAATTCACCATTCCCTCAAAAAAGGATTTTTAGAACAGAGATCTCGACTGACACAGGACTCTCCTAAAATACAACATGTAACTGTACCTACGCTACCTGGTTCAATGCAAATCCCTGTCCAAGTCATTGTACCCTTGCACACATTGAAAACTGTTGACACTCGCACCCTTATTGATAGCAGCACTGATATCTCTTGCATCAACTGGGGCTTCATTCACAAAAACAAGCTCTCTACCACCCGACTCCCTTCTCCCCTCAACGTTACCAACCTCAATCAAGGGCCCACAGACAAAGGAGGAGTTTGCTTCACCACCAAACTCTTTGTTCACATCAAAGGACTCGCTCACAAAGTCCTATTCTATGTCATGGATTGTGGTCGACAAAACCTCATTCTCGGCCTCCCCTGGTTGAAAGCCATCAATCCCACCATTGACTGGTTCGGTCAAACACTCTCCATTAATGAGTCTACCAACCAATCCAAGGAGCTCTATATGCTCCACAAAGTCAACTTGAACCAATACGAAACCCATTTCTAACAGTTCAAACTCTCCCCTTGCCCCCCTCGTCACGTCCAAGTGGACTCTGTCTACGACAGACGCCTCTATGAATACCTCGACTACAAGATGGAACCACAGTACCTCCACCATGCTCAAGACAACTACACTGTCAACTGCATCATCCGATGCGGGTACCACTTTATCCCAAAAGGCAATCCCCTCATTGCCAAACTCACAAACTCTACCGAGTTGGCCATGGCTGCCAAAAAAGCCAAACCCAAGGTCACCCTTCCCCCAGAATACTCCAACTTCGCCTCCATCTTCTTGAAAGAAGCCATGAACCACATACCCCCCTCACACTCCTATGATCATGAGATCAACCTTGATGAATCTTTTGCACTCAAGGTTGGAAAGATTTACCTACTGTCCCCAGATGAACGCAGGGCTATGGAAGCCTTCCTCAATGAGAACCTTGCTTCAGGCAAGATATGCCCCTCAAATTTCCCCCAAGCTTTCCCATTCTTCTTTGTCAAAAAGAAGGATGGTAGACTCTATCCATGCCAGAACTACAGGTATCTCAACAAACACACAGTTCACAATGCCTACCCCCTCCCCCTAGTCTTCGACCTTGTCGACAAACTCCATGATGCCAAGGTCTTCATGAAGTTTGATGTTCAATGGGGCTACAACAATGTCCGAATCAAAGATGGATATCAATGGAAAGCTGCCTTTATTACCCATAAAGGACTCTTTGAACCGACCATAATGTTCTTCGGTCTCACCAACTCCCCTGCCACTTTCCAAAGGTTCATGAATGACTCCTTCTGCGATATGATCGCTGAAGGATGGCTCATCATCTACATGGATGATCTCCTCATCTTCTCCCCTGATGAGAAAACCCATGCTGAACAAACCAAGCATGTCCTCCAGTGCATGAAGGAACTTGACCTTTACCTCAAACTCAAGAAATGCAACTTTGCTTCCAAAGAAGTTGAATACCTCGGAATGATTGTTAAACCTGGTCAACTCACCATGGACCCAGTCAAGCTTGATGGGATCGCATCCTGGCCCACCCCTGAGAAACTCCATGACGTCCGATCCTTCCTTGGTTTTGCCAACTTCTATCGGCGATTCATTCCTGATTACTCCTCCATCACCTGCCCCCTCATCGACCTTACCAAGAAAACCACTCCCTAGGCTTGGTCTCCTGAATGCCAGAAGTTCTTTGAGCACCTCAAAGAACTCTTCCTCACACACCCAGTCCTCCAACTCCCCAACCTCTCCACTCTGTTTGTGATCACAATGGATGCCTCAAAGTTCGCCTCAGGTGCTATCCTCCTTCAAACTGATGCAAACGGAGATTGGCACCCCTGTTCCAATCTCTCCCAGTTGTTCTCACCAGCAGAACGAAACTACAACATCTATGATCGGAAACTCCTCACTATCATGCGAGCCCTGAAATCTGTTAACTATGTGATTGCGCTCCCATACTTACCATTAGTGAGTCACGCTTTGGACTAGTAAGTCACACTCTAGCCACTTAGTGGCATGGTAGTGTTGTGTAGTATTAGTGTGGCGCTTCAGATGTAGCCCGGAGTTCACTGTCTATGTCCCTTAGTTTCTGACAGTGAGCTCCAGGTATGTTAGCTAGCTATTCTACTCGAATAC
>JBBPMJ010000648.1:0-17842 GCA_038090255.1 Austroboletus niveus | reverse complement strand
TAGTAGGAATTCTTAGGTTAGGTTAGAATTAGAATTAGAATTAGAAAGGATTAGAACTAATAGTATTATATAAAAATGTGGAAATAAAATTGCATAAAAATGGAATAGCTTATTTGCTGACATATATAATTTAATTATTGAATATGTATTTGTATATCTATACTATCTGTGAAGTCTGTACTATCTGTAAAGTCTGTAAAAAGTCTATACTATCTGTGAAGTCTGTAGAAAATCTATAATATCTGTAGAGTCTGTAAATAGTTTGTAGTAATATATGAATCTGTACCAATTTGAGCTTTTGCTAATGTGTTGGCCTCAACAAGCACCTTCACCACATTACCAAAGCCCAATCACCAAACTGCCCAAACTGCTCCAACAAACAGAAGGCTGTCCTTCACTATCTAATAGAATACCCAGTGCATGCTTGGGCACACCATAGACTCAGAAGGAGGGTTGGAACAAGGGTGTCTACCATTCACCACTTGCTAAGTAATCTCAAATGCATTGTGCATATACTAAAGTACATACATACACAACACAGATTGCTTCTAGAAGTCACATGGGAACCTATTCCTGCCCACAACCCTCACAGAAAACAGACAAAACCATTAGACAACAAAACCTAGAGTCACTCACATGCATCTGGCATCACAATAGATGCCCTTTCCAATCTCATGCAGACTAATCTGCCTTCATCTACATCATAGAAAGGCATATGTCAAAGAACCCATGACAGAGAGCAGAAGCAAGAAAATATAGTAATATTGCATGCATGTAATGTCTAACAAGAGGCAGCACCCCAAGAGACAATAAACAAGGTCACAAAAAAAAAAGATATTGCAATCCAAAATTTGATTTCTTAGATTGACTTGACTATGAGCAAGCTGAAGGACCTCATAGTTGTGGAGATAGATGCTGTGCTAAGGCACAGCTGGAAGATCAAGGGTCTCCAGAGTCAGGGAAAGGGCTATTAGGCCAACAAGATCAGTGCTGTCAAGCACAATGAGCAGGGTGGGGCACCCTCTTTTCAGCAGCAGCAGCAGTAGTCCATCTTAAGACAGCAGTAGTCAGTGGCTAGGGCTTCTGCCCCTCCTGCTGCTAATAAGGAAAAAAAGAAGTATTGTAAGCAGAAGAAGAAAGCTGCTGCCAACATTGCTGAGATCACCTCTTTAACTTGGCTGGAGCAAGCTCCAGTTATCTATATATCTGCCAATACCTCCTCTCCCCACTATTATTGACTCCTGCCTGCTGGCCCATCAGCCAGCTTCTCACTACCAAGAGACAGAAAATCCTGCTTTTGATTCTTGCATTTCCTAGGCTTTTAGCCTGGCACACAGGTTGGGTATTCAGCCCACTTCCAAGTCAATCAGGAAGCTTGACACCACTCTTGCAGATGCTGTCACCATTATCTCCTTTATTGCCACTGAGACTCCTTGCCCTTCTATCAAGTGCAAGCATGCTTTCAAGCAGAAGGAGATCCACTTTGCTCCAGCAGCTAGCTGGGATGTTGAGTACAATGATGATGATGAGCCCATTGAGCCAGTCATACATAGCTTCTCTAGTGGAGTTTCCTGATAATAAAGACATTATTAACTTGTATGACTTGGAGGAAGGAGAAGCCATGGATGGCATTGATTTGTATATGCAATCACTCTGGAATGATCTAATATTATACTCACCACCTCTGGTTGATAATTTGATTTTGCCTATTGAATTCACTAATTCACTTATGAATCTTAACAAACCTATTATAAACCTAGTGATGGCATGTAATGATGTAGATATATTCATTTCAGACTTGAGATCAGTAGACACACTTGAACCTACTGTATCTAGGCATGAGTAATTGAATGTTGATCAATGTACTTGCTTTGATTCATCATGTTTAAGCCAGAAAAGATGCACTTGTGGAAGAAAACCTCTAAAAACACCATTTTTAGGTTATGAATCTAGGTTTGTAGACTCTTATTGAAGTTTGCAAGGGTCTAGCACCTGTTTTAACGCTCTGGCTATCAAGTTGAATAGTTACAAACCTTACAAACCTTCACAAACCCTATCAAAAGTGCCTGAAAACATCCAAAAAAGTGATTTTTTGTCTTTTTCTATCAAGTCTTTGGTGATTGACCTTCCTAAAAGTGTGTTCAATGGACTCCCCTGTAGTCCCCAGACCCATTAATGGTGTTTCAAACCCAATCTGTCTCAGTGAACCTTATTAAATGTTAGAAATACTGCTTTTTCTGAGGTTTGTGTTACTTTTTCCACTCTTCTACCACTCTGTATGGCCTCAAATCATGAGAGCTATCAAGGGGTATGTGGATGTAAGCATAGATATGAGCATGAGGCCAAAAACCTCTGGATTCTGGATTCTGGGGCATCAATCCATTTTACCTTTAACCAATCTGACTTCATGGATTATCTTGAACTCAAGAGAAAAGTGCAAATCCTGGTCAACACTGCAGCTGGTATGATCCACATCATTGGGATTGGCAAGGTTATCATTCATTGAAGGCAACTCAACAGTAATAAGAACAGGCTTTTTCAGCTGTTTGATGTTGGTCATTTGCCCAACAGTGGTATAAAATTCATTTCCCTTGGCCGACTTATGCAAGCAGATGCTTGAATTAAGGGAGATGTGAAGCACCTTGAGATCACTTATGGTGATGGCAGCATTCTTGCCTCCTTTATCCCAGGCCTTCATGGCCACAACATGTATATCATTGAAGTTTTATTGCTAGATAAGAGATATTCAGTGCATCTGGGCAATCTCACATATGATATTGTTCATCACTGCTTCAGGCATCCTTCTAAGGATTGCCTCAGACATGCACACAAGCACACATGCAACTTCCCAAATGACTTTGAAATCCCTCACACAAATAGTATCTGTCCTGAATATGCTATAAATAAATTGCTCAATCAAACCTTTGATTCTAGCAATAGAAATGCTCCTTATTCCATTTGAACTGATCCATTGTGATCTTAAGTCATTCCCCATCCTCTCTTATGGGCACTACAAGTATGCTATGGTCTTCATTGATGATTACTTGAGTTCTGCCTGGGTTACTACACTATGAACTAAATATGCAGCACTACAAGCAGTCCACCACTTCCTAAAGATGGCAGAAACACAATTCAATGCCAAAGTGAAGGGATGAATGTCAGACTTTGGAGGATAATTCAAATTCAAAGTGTTCGATGCATTGCTCCAGAGGGAGGGTATTATGATTTATTGGATCTCTATTTCTTTTTCCTTACTATCACTTATGATGTACACTAAAGGACCTTGACCCTTGCTGTTTGAGCCCTGCTTGGGTCATTCTTTTCTTTTCCATTGATTTTTTACCACTTATTTATTTAGCATGACTTATCTGCAGTTGTATTATCAACATTTATCTGATGCCATCACATCCATTCATAGTGACTCCAGCTTCTTTGCAATTTCATTGCTTTCCATTGCTAACTCACTTTCTTCTTTGATCTACTCTTAACCAACTTGGCTTCCATATATAAACCCTTGATACTCAGATATATTTCCCATCTTAGACCTCCTGCAATCTACCTAGTATCTTGGTTGCCCTCAGTCTCTCAGTCCTCGTCCTACTATTGAGTGGATGCTTTCTTTGTATCCTCAACCCATCACTAGTCCTGTGATGTCCATAGTCCCTCTATCAAGGAAGATCCTTGTTAGACTCCCTTGATCTGTCACTAGTTCTGCAACATCCCAGAAACTCTGCCAAGGAAGACTTTTGTTAGACTTCCTTGATCCCATCTTTCCCCCAACAGTTTCTAGTATTCCTGTCTAAAAAATCCCTTGTCAGGCTTCCCTTGTCCCTATCTGCTATAAAGCAACAGTAAGCCATTGAAACTTTGCAGGCCATGCCCTAACTATATCAAGCATAACAGAGGTCATTGTGATATATACTTCAGTCCCCCACACATCACAACAAAATGGTTGAGCTGAGTAAATGATGTGCACTCTGTTTGATGTGTCAGAAAGCCTGCATCATGATGCCTGCCTCTCAGAAAGTTGGTGGAAGTTCTCATTTTGCCACATGGCACATTTAAATAATTGCCTATCCAAATAAAGCTTTAATTGGCATATTCCATATGAGCTCCTTTGAAAAGAAGCTCCAGATGTAGCACACCTATGTGTCTTTGGATACAGTGCCTATGTGCATATCTCATAGGATATGCAGGCTAATAAACTGGCCTCTAAATCTGAGCTCATGATATACTTGGGACTGCATCCAGGCAATCAAAAGAACAATATATATATTCATGAGATTCCCTAACAATGTCATATTCACCTTGTCTTATGCTATATGTAATGAGACATTATTCCCTAAATGCAAACATGCACCAGTGTGTTTGACCCCTCATATAGGATGTACACCAGTGATCAATTCTCCTGGTCATCCTGAAACAGTGGTTGAGCTTTTATCTGAAGTTCCTTCTAACAGTAATGATTCTTGTCCACTCTCTCTAGCTTCTCATTCTCCATCCAGTCCCTCATCCTTGCACCTTCTCTTCTCACACATTGCCTGAAGTTCCTGCACCACTGTGCAAAAATCACAGGGTTTCTTCTTCACCTCAAATTTCACCTCCTCTTCATTGCTCTGAAAGACAGTGTCAGATTCCTCAAAGATCTGACAATATCTATGGTAATGATTGTCATCCTGTGGATGTCGAACAGGATGTGAACAGGAAGTCCAAATTGTGTGACATGGTTGGTGAACCTGGCCCATCTTGGCAGATGCCTGATCAGTTTGATTCCAACACATTGCAACCTGAGTTGGTACCTTTTATGTCTCCACTTGACCAGAGTGAAGATGATGTTGAATGATTATGTTGTGAAGGGGGAGCCAACCTGACCATGTTTTTAATATCAAAGGCAATCCCATAGTGGGTTAACACTTCTGCAGAGCACAAACCCCTTCATGAATGAACTTATAAGGACATTTAAATCTTACTGCATGCAGCACAAGAGGAATGGAAAGCTGCCTGTTGATGCAAGCTTAACATGTTATGAGAGTGCAATGTTTATGAGCTTGTGGATTGCCCCCACAGCTGTAAAGTTATCAACAATACTGTAGATGGGTATTTGATGTCAAATCTAATGGTTAAAAACATGCTAGTTTAGTTGCTAAGGGTCCAGATCAAGGAAGTTGATTTTGATCAAATCTTTTTTCCAGTGGTTAGATTTGAGACACTCCAGCTTATGCTGGCTCTTGTCACCATTAAAAACTGGCATATTGAAGCAGTTGATAATTATTTAGCTTACCTTTATGAAAAGCTAAAAAAAGATATCATCATGAAGCAACCTGAAGGCTTTAAAGTCCCAGGGCAAGAGCATAAGGTACTTCACCTATTGTGCACCCTCTATGGCCTTAAACAGGCTGGACTAGCCTGGTGGAAAGCACTCAATGAGAGCATGAAACAACTTGGATTTAAACATCTCAAATTAGATGCTGGTATTTTTCTCTACAAAAAGAAAGACACCTTAATGGTGGTTGCCATTATATATATATAGATGACACTCTATTCTGTGGTCCATCTAAGGCCCTTGTGGAAGAAGTTAAGGGGCACTTCATGAAAAAATGGGAATGCAGGGACTTGGGTCCAGCAAAAGAATTCTTGCACATGAGAATCAAAAGGCATGATCACAAAATCTTGTTTGATCAATGCTCATATCTGGAAAAGGTACTTGAAAGATTCAGAATGCAGATCACATGCACTGCAGCCATTTCCTTGCCCCAGGGTTATTACCCTCTTCATTATCATGGGCCAGTAGATGCAGAACTACATACATAAGATCATACTATCAACAAGTGATTGGTTTCTTGCTGTATATCATGCTTGAAACATGCTCAGACATCACATATGCTATGACAGCAATGTCTAAGCATGTGGCAAATCCCTTCAAAGAGCACCTTGACAAAGCATTGTATATCTGTTGATATCTGCTTAGTACCAGGCACTATTTCCTAGCATTTAATGGCACATCTGAGGCAGGGTTGATTGCCTTTACTGATTCTGACTGGACATCAGATCCTAACACTCATTGCTCACAGACTGGCTGATTTATTCAACTGGCAAATGGCATTTTCAGCTGGAAGTCATTCCAACAGGACAGAGTTGCATACTTTAGTACTGAAGCAGAATATGTTGCCTTGTCTAATTGCAGCAAACAAGTGGTATGATTGCATACCCTCTTAGGGGAACTTGGATACAAGTTGACACCTACAGTGAGCAACAAAACTGTTGCAATGTTAGCAACATTTTGATTGTTGGACTAATATCTCATCAATCACTAAATGCGATAACCCTAAATCTAGCCCAGTCAAAAGCCCTTACCAAGGGCTTCCTAATATATATATATATATATTGCTTATATAATTCTTTCTATTTCCGGAGATATTGGCTAACTAAGCAAGAGTACTCATTGCAACAGTTTTGTTGCTAATATCAAGGATATCTAAATTAATATGTGGTATATCCTCCTTTGGCTTGGATCACCTCCTGGATCTTTCTAGGTATGCTCTCAATCAACTCCTGACACTATGCAGCCTCAATTCCTTCCCATTCAGCTTGCACTCTCTCCCAAAGTTCCATAACCCCCTTGGATGGCTCAGAGTACTCTGCCAGCCTTCTTTTGAGAAGAAACCATATATATTCTATGGGGTTAAGGTCTGGAGACTGAGCAGGCCATACCATAACCTCAAATCCATTGTCAGCAAACCACTCCCTGGCCCTCCTGCTGGTGTGTTTGGGGTCATTGTTCTGCTGAAAGATGATGTCCCTTGTGGTTTTGCCATAATACTGAAGAGTTTGCTGAAGTTCATCTTTCATGATCTGCACATAAAGTTCAGCATCCATCTTACCATCAATCTTGCAGGCCATCCCAACTCCTTCCCAAGTCATGCAGCCCCAAATCATCACTGAATCTCCTCCAAACTTCACTGTCCCCTGCACTAGCCTATCACTCAAGCTCTCTCCTGCCCTTTTCCACACCCAATTCCTTCTATCTGACCCAATATTATTGATTTTGGTCTCATCTGACCATATGACATGCTTCCAGTCATCCAGAGTCCAGTCCTGATGGCTTAAAGCAAAGTCCAATTTTCTCTCCTATGATGCATAGAGAGAAGAGGGTGTTTCTTCTTCACCACAGCCTTCATACCAGCTTTCTTGAGATGATGACGAATGGTCTGGGATGAGATGGGATGGTTCTTGATATCCTGAAGAGTTTTGGTGGCCTGGACAGCATTTTTAGCTTTTCCAGTACCAATAAGACAAATGGCATGGCACATATCAGTGGAGGAAATGAGGGATGGGTGACCACCAGTGGCTTTGGGAAGGTCTGGACAGTGTTTGGAGTGAAGTCGACTGATGGTGGAGTGGTTGACACCAGTAGAATGAGAGATCTGATGAGTGGAATGACCCATTTCTAGGTAGGAGATGATTTGATTGATTTGTTCAATGGAAAGGGATTTCATGATGGAAGTAGCAGAAAAAGCGGAGATGTTTTGATGTGTTTGTACCATATTTGACTTATTATGCATCACATGACCCATGGATAAGGTAATAAATTCTCACAACACATAGTTTCAGTATTGCAAGGTATTGGCAGCAAAACTGTTGCAATGAGTACTCTTGCTTAGTTAGCCAATATCTCCGGAAATAAAAAGAATTATATAAGCAACATATATACATTTTAGGAAGCCCTTGATAAGGGCTTTTGACTGGGCTAGGTTTAGAGTTATTGCATTTAGTGGCTGATGAGATATTAGTCCAACAATCAAAATGTTGCTAACATTGCAACAGTTTTGTTGCTCACTGTACTCCTATCTGTGGGGATAATCAAGGATCCATCTTCATGGGAATTCTGTAATAGAAAAGTGCAACAAATACATTGACATTCATTGGCATAGTGTGCATGAATATGTCCAGGATAAGTTCATAGAAATATTCTTTTTAGAAGGATTCAACAACTCTGCAGATATGTTTACTAAAAACTTGGGTCATGTCAAACTTGATCAGTTCAGATCAAAGTTGGGCTTAGTCTTTTATGACTCACCTCAGGTAGATTAGCATCCCTGACACTTTTACTCACATACTTAGTGTATTTAGCAAGGGGAAGTGTTGAAAGTAACTAACTATAGAATGCTTATCTATAGCCTGAGTAGTGTATATTCAGTGCATGAGAAAGGCTTATATAATATGTAGCATATATAGTATAAAGTGTAGAGTTCCAGGCTCCTACCCACCATCACTGAGAGTATGAGGGCGATATCCTAGGGAGTGGGGAAGTTCTGAGTGGTGGTGCACAATTTCAAACACCACAAACTTTAACATCCCTCATACTCTCAGAGATGGCTGGTACAAAACCTTTGTCAGCATGTATAGCCACAGCAGTTAGGACAGTCAAATTTCAAAAAAAAAAAGTGTACACTGAATATAGGGTTAGGATTTTATCTAATATTCTCAGTACATGGCAGTCATGATCATGTACTACTTGTATTGTAATATACTAATATGCAGACATGTCTAATACATCCAAACCATCTGTTAACAGTGGACATGTCTGTTTAATGTTATAAAGTCCACCACTGAGCCTCAGCCAATTGGAAATCAACTGGCAGCTCCTTCTATCATTTCCAAAATCCAACAACACATGTGGGAAGCTTTCTGTGTAAAGCCATGTCTCTGGCAAGCTCACATTGCTGAGGTGCTACTCAAAGAAGAAAAAGAAGTCATTTGTACAGCTGGAACTGGAATGGGGAAGACTCTCACCTTCTGGATACCTCTGTTGTTCTGGCTGGAAGGTATTGAGATTGTTGTGACACCATTGAATTTGCTAGGAAAGAAAAATGCTGCATTGCTTGAAAAGGTAGGCATAAAAGCCATTGCCATTAGCAGCAAGACAGCAACTCCATCAAAATTTCAAGTAAGTGATCTGCAACAACATGCAGAAAACAGACTCACTTATTATATTAGGCCATTGCTTCTTTTCAATACCGAGCTATCATCATTAGCCCTGAGCAGCTCATGAAGCCAAATGGTAACCTTGAGAAACTACTGAAAATGGTGCAATTTGTGTCATGAATTATCAGTATTGTCATTGATGAAGCTCACTGTCTCACCGAATGGGGAGAGTTTCATCCGGAGTGTTGAGAGCTTAATTAACTTCGGTACATATTACCTTTTGATTACCTTTGTGACGCTTTTGAAGAATACACAAAGGGATATCATGCAGCTCCTTCACCTTCAGCTGGACAACCTGATAACCATTCAGTGCTCAAGTAATTACCCAAACATCAAAATTGAAGTATAAAAAATCAAATACGCACTAAATAGTTTTGCTGATCTTGCATTTTTGATCCCAGATGGTTTCAAGAAAGGTGATCCATCACCACCAAAGTTTCTAATATTTTTTGATGACATACCAGAATCTATGAACATGGCAATGACCCTCTCAAAATGTCTGCCAGATCAACTCAGGCATAAAATCAAGTGGTTCAATGCTGATATGACAATGACTTACAAGGAGACAGAGGTTGACAACCTTATCAGTGGTGAAACATGGCATCTGTGTACAATGGCTTCATTTGGAATGGGGAGTACAACAGGTCCTATATTGAGTAATAGAAAACTCACTGAACCAAGGGGATGAATGTTCCTGACATCCAACTTGTCATTCAATGACACACAAGCTGCAATATATCTATGCTTTGACAGCATTTTGGCTGCATGGTATGGGACAGAAGTCTTGCTGGCACTGCAATACTTTTTGCTAAAAAGGAGTTTTTTGATGATATATGGGCTAAAAAGGCTGAGTCCAAAAAAAAAAAGAGGAAGGACAGAAACACAAGTTGACAGCACCCAGTTCAATATGCCCCTCCAAATGTGTTGCCATTGACTCAGATATATCCATGGCTCTATATGACAGCAGAAAGGTGGAGAAGGTGGAAGGGGATGTAGCAAGTGAGAGTAAAACTGAGCAGCCTCAAGATGTACCATCAAATGGATCAGCCACTGATCACATGTCAGTGGGAGGAATATTGGAATGTCTGATGTCGAAATTTGACAGGAAGAAAGAAGAATACTGGATCAGCAAGTGAGCCAGTTGCAAAAGGGAGTTAGATTCTGAGATGGACATATTGATCAACACTGACAACCATGCTGCATTTGGATGTAGATGGAAAGTCTTTGATGCTTGTTTTGATAATGATCATGCAGGTGGGAAATTCATGTCAATGGTCATGTCACATGCTCTCAGTTAATTGCACTCTTCACCATAGTCTCTAATGATCAACAGTGTGACCTAGAGGAGCCAGAAGGCTATTTGTGCTGTCATATCATGCCCCCAGAAGTATGCTGTGATGTTCACAATCCTTCTGAATTTTCCTCGTACTCTGCAGATATTTCAAAACCTTCTGCAGCTCCTTCACAGTTGTGCCTCCCCAAATATATCCACAATATCCAATGCCTTCTATTATTAACCACACTCAGTGACTGGCATGAAGCCAAAATAGCTGAGGTCTATGGTCAACCAAACCTCATCAATCTTGAGCCATTTCTGGTCATGCTCAATGCCATCCTATATCATATAGTTGACAGCACTCATTATCAGAAGATTTCCAACATTCAAATCCTCAAAAAAGAGACTGGTTGGTTAGACTGGGAGCAGTTTGGGAATGAGATTGTCGCCATTATTGTGCAGCACACTGCCCCACTATCTTCAGCTTTCACCTTGAAACTCCTTGGTTGAAATATGCCAAATACATCTCCGAGCCTGCCTCAACCAAAATGGCAATTCAAATGCAGTGCATGTGGATATGAGGGGCATAATTGTGATTTAATCACCCACTTTACTCCTCCGCCATTGATCTCATATTGGCATTCTCATGCCTAAGTCTAGATGACTTACCTCCGATCCTTCAACCCTCCGACCCTCCAGCTTCTGTTCCTCTCATAAATTAGCGACAGTGGACTTGAACAAGGGTGCACCACATAAGGTGAAGCCGAAGTCGCTTTCCAAACCGTACACCTTCGGTGTTCCAGAGATTAGTACCCGGACCTCTGCAGGACCAGATTTAACAGTATATTCGAACTTGAACTTGCCTTGAGTTCCTCACATCTCACTTTCCTTTTCTTCCTACAACTTTTGACAATTGCTCATGTCTACCCATACAATGCAGACCTATTCCTGTTTGTGTCATGAACAAGAATGCGGAGCAGCTGCTCAGGCAAACCCATACATGTTACAATCGCTCTTTTCACTATTTAAATACTTGCCATGACAGGAGTCAAACTCCTGATCTCCTATATAAGGAAAACCCCTATCGGCACAAGGCCACTGGAACTTAAACATTTTCCACTCTAACTTATCACATGACTGCTTACACCAGCAGTCTAGACCACAAGTCACATGACTTGTCACATGTGCAGGGCTAGACCCTTATCACTTATCTATGATATCATGATGATGTCACACCACATGCACAACATGCCCATCACATGAGGCATGCTTCTTTACTTCTTTTTTCCATGGACATGCTTCTTTATGACTCATGCATTCTTATCAACCAATCATGTATTTTCTCCTTATTATGGTACAATGTCTCTTTATGGTATTTATCACAAACATGTACAAACAGTAGAATAGTATATAAACCCCCAGGCTTCAAGGCTGGAGTCCCCAGCTTTGAAGTCTTGGAGATTCCCTCACAAGCTTATTGCTCTAAGGACAAAAGAGTCACTTCTCTTACTCTTTGCTTCATTTTTATTTGAGTTGTTTCAATACACTCCCTTCTGTCCTCATAATTCTCCACAAGTCAAATTCCAGAGCTTCTCCAACCGTCGCCCAGCTCCTCATGTCTGCACTTCTCCATTCTGCACATGCATCAAGGAAATCCCTGAGGATTATAAGTTACCAGAGATAGCAGTTTCAGGTGACTATTGGACACCGCCACCTTCTTGTCAATCTCCTCCTTGAGGGAATAACTCCAGTGACAACAGTTCCGACAACACAGACCCCAACTTGAAATGCTGGGACAATGATGATTTCCCTGGTGACCCTCCAGGCCCACCAGGTCATGGTTTTCCTGGACCACCTGGCCCACCTGGCCCCAGTAGGAATCCCAGCAATGACCCGGACGATGATAGCAGTGATGACAATGACCCTGCCAACATTCTGGCCAATCTGGCTGATGCTATTTGCAGGCTCTTCCAGTCCAACAACCATTGCTCTGAAGACTCCGGTAGTCAGCACACCAAGGTTCATGAACCCAACCAGTTTGATGGTACAGAGCCACAGAAACTCCAGACTTTCCTGGTTCAATGCAAACTCAACTTTCAGGACCATCCTAGGGCCTTCCAGACTGATCACACCAAAGTCTCATACATGCAGTCATATCTGAAAGTCATGGCCCTTGACTGGTTCAAACCCAACCTCCTCAACACCGGAGACCCCAACACCTGTCTGGTCTGGATGGACAGCTATAGGGACTTCATATTCAAGTTGAAGGAAAATTTTGGCCCACACGACCCAGTCAGAGATGCAGAACACCAATTTGACAATTTGACAATAAAGGACACCCAACGTATTAACAAATACATGGTGGAATTCAACTGGCTCACTTCTCAAGTCTGGGACTATGGTAGCGGTGCACTTTGGCACCACTTCTATAATGGTCTTTCAGATCGGATCAAGGACGAAGTCTTCCACATTGGCAAGCCTGACACCCTTGCCGACCTCCAACATCTTGCACAGTCTATCAACACGTGCTATTGGGGCACAAGTCCAAAGTCAGTTGCCAACAGAAGCCTTCCAGCCCCCAGAAAACATCCTCCAATAACAAGCCTTCATCTGACAACAAGTTCAGCAGTAATAAATCCAACAATCATAAGAGCAAGCCCACCACTATGTCCCCCACCTCCGACTCCTCCTGCACCTCTTCGCCAAAACCCAACCTCTCGTCGAAGCTCGGTAAGGATGGTAAGCTGACCACTGCTGAACAAAAACAATGCTTTGACAACAACCTCTGTATGTTCTGTGGCCAAAGTGGTCATGTCACAATGGATTGCTCCAAGTTCACTTCTCAGACATCCAAAGCATGTGCCACTAAACCAACTCCGGAAGCTAAACTGGAGGCCTCCACTGAGGCGAAAAAATAGAGCATGACCTCCAAAGCTCTACACAGCCGGATGGTCGCATTGACACTGTATGTGCACCCAAGGAGATCCGTCTCAATGCATCTGCTTTTTCTGACCCTTGATCACTTATGCCTTCTGTTTCTTTAGTCTCTCATGATATCTCTCCTTTTCCAGTGCTTGTAGACTCTGGATCCTCTGATTGTTTTATAGATATGTCTTTTGTGAATAAACATAACCTGTCCACCTATATGGTTCAACCCCTTCTCCTCCATCTATTCGATGGCACCTCAAACTCAACAATTACTCAGGCTCTCGACCTCTCTGTTCTTTTTTCCTCCGGTGATATCACTCTGATGACATTCTACATCACTCTGCTAGATGACTCCTGTTCCTTAGTTCTAGGACACAACTGGCTTACCTGCTTCAATCCATTGATTGACTGGGTTACAAGCAGTATTTCTTTCCATTCTACTCAGCAGTCCAGTCTGGCACCCCTGAGCTCACTCTCAACACCTAAGGTTTCATCATCTCTAGTTGTCCCTCCCACCTCCGATACACCAAGATTCTCTGACCACAAGGCACCACCAATCATGCTCATCAATGCTCCAGTGTTCACATTGGCTTGTTGCATACAAGGTTCTGTTCAATTTAGCCTGCAGCCTCATCCTCGGGAAGCTGATCTCTGAGCCTCAATGATCCAATCTCCTGAAAAAATTGATCCCTCCGGAGTTCCTCCAGACTATCACGACTTCTTTGACATGTTCAGTAAGCAGTGAGCAGATACTCTTGCCCCTCACTGAGAACATGATTTGAAGATCAATTTGGAAGAAGGTACCTCGCCTCTCCTTGATACCACCTACTTCCTCTCCCAGTCCAAGTTAGAGTCCCTCCATGCCTTCCTTGATGAACACCTCTCCATTGATTTCATCTGATCCTCTTCCTTCACTCATGCAGCTCCAGTCCTCTTCGTCCGCAAGAAGGATGGTTACCTCCATTTTTGTGTTGACTTCAAAGGCCTGAACAAGATTATGAAGAAAGACTGCTAATCACTTCCCCACATTTCCGACCTTCTTGATGCCCCAAGCCATGCTAAAATCTACTCCAAGATTGACCTCCAGCATGTGTACCACCTGGTCCACATCACTGAGGGTAATGAATAGAAGACAGCCTTCCATATCAGGTACGGCTCATATGAATGGTTAGTTATGCCATTTGGTCTTATAAATGCCCTGGCAGCATTCCAATGGTTTGTTAATACTGTCTTTGCTGATCTGCTTGATGTCGGTGTGATTGTCTACCTCGATGATATTCTCATTTTCTCTGAAGACATGTCCTCTCACAAAGAGCATGTCAAGGAAGTTCTCTGCCATCTCTGGAAGCATGGCCTCTATGCAAAACCTGAGAAATATGAGTTTCATATGGACTCCACTGAATACCTCAGTTATCAGATGTCTCCATCCGGACTTACAATGGCTCCAGACAAGGTTCAGTTGATTCTCAACTGGCCTGAGCCTCAGAAAGTAAAGGATGTCCAATCATTCTTGGGCTTTGCCAACTTCTACAGACATTTCATTCATAACTACTTCAATATCATCATTCCTCTTACTTGTCTTACCTGCAAAGGAGTTCCCTGGCAATTCACCAATGCCTGTCGCTCTGCCTTCAACACCCTGAAAACCACCTTTATCTCTGCTCCTATCCTTACTCACTGGACTCCAGATGCTCCCATCATTGTTGAGACTGATGCCTCCAACTATGCCATCACCAGCATTCTCTCCATCAAATGTCCAGATGACGAAGTAAGGCCAGTGGCCTACTACTCTTGTACAATGACATCCCGGAGTTGAATTACGATACCCACGATAGGGAGCTTTGATGATTCATGAAGCATTTTGATCTTGCATCATTACCTCGAAGGTTCCAGTACCCCTGTAGATGTGGTCACCAACCACAAGAATCTCAAGTATTTTGCCACAACCAAACTCCTTACCTGGCGGCAAGCATGTTGGTCCAAATATTTGTCGCAGTTCAACATGGTGGTCTGGTTCTGCCCTGGCCACCTTGGCGAGAAGCCCAATGCCCTCACTAGATGCTGGAATGTCTATCCCAAAGAGGGAGATAAGAACTATGCTCACGTGAACCTGCACAACTTTCAACCAGTATTTACCCAAGAGCAACTTGCTGTGTCCCTACAAGCTACCTACCTCGCTTACCCAGTCCTCCGGGCTAGCACCCTCTTCGACCTTGAAAAGCTCCACAGCAACATCCTCACCAGTCTCTCTTCAGACCTGCTAGCTGCTATCCATCTCTTCCCTTTCGATCCTTCATCTGACTCTACCCCTTCCTGCTGGACTGTAGACACTGATGGCTTCCTCTGTCTCAATGGTCATATATACATCCCTGACATCGATGACCTCTGGCTTTGCATCCTCTGGTTTAAGCATGACCACCCCATCTCCAGCCATTTTGGGCAAAATCACATCTTGGAACTAATCCGTTGTGAATACACTTGGCCAGGCATCTAGACATTTGTCAAGGAGTATGTTGCTTCTTGTACAGCCTGTGCCCGCACAAAGGTTCCTCATCACAAGCCCTATGGTCTTCTCAAACAGCTTCCAATCCCTGAGAAATTGTGGAATTCAATCTCCATGGATTTCATCGAGCAACTTCCAGCCTCCTCCAGATATACAGCCATCCTAGTCATAGTTGACCATCTATCCAAACAATGCATCTTCATTCCGACTGATGACAAGATAACATCTCCAGAATTGGCCAAGCTCTTCCTTCTCCATGTTTTCTCCAAGCATGGAGTATCCTCCCATATTACCTCTGATCGAGGCTCTGAATTCGTCTCCCACTTCTTCCGATCTCTAGGCAAAGCACTTGACATCAAGCTCCACTTCACTTCCAGATATCATCCAGAAGGTGACAGACAGATTGAGCGAATGAATCAGACATTGAAACAATACCTTTGGATCTATTGCAACTACCAACAAGACAACTGATCTGAACTCCTGCCCCTCATGGAGTTCACCTATAACAATGCTCTGAATGCTTCCACCAGTGTCTCTCCCTTCTTTGCTAACAAGGGTTATCATCCAAACATTTCCATCCACCCTGAACGTGATTTGACATCAGCTCGCACCAGAGAATATTTGATAGATCTCGATTCCCTCCATCAATTCCTATGCAAAGAGATAACCGCAGCCCAACAGTGATACCAGGGATCGGCCAACGCCAAGCAGACTCCTTCTTCAAACTTCAAAGTTGAAGATCGGGTTTTTGTACTTCAATTCTACTCAACCATCCAAAAAGCTCTCCAAGAAGAATCTAGGTCCATATCCCATCATCACCCAAGCCAGTTCCCTCTCTTTCACCCTATAACTATCCGACTCTATGAAGGCCATACATCTGGTTTTCCACATCTCACAGCTAGAACCTGCAGTTTCAAACACCATTCCAAATTGTGTCCAACCTCCACCACCTCTGGTAGAAGTTGACAGCAAACCCAAGTATGAGATTGCTGAGATCCTCAACTCCAAAATCGACTGAAGGCAAAAGAATTGCAAAATCTTGTACCTAGTCTGTTGGTCCAGCTATGAAGGTACCAACAAAGAAACATTCTGGTTGTTAGCAACAGAACTCAACCATGTGTCGGAACTCATCTCCGACTTCCATTCCTGGTATCCAGATAAGCCCAGTCCTCCTATTCCTTGATCTGTTCTCTTTACTTAGATTTCTTTTAACTCAGACTCTTCTGACACTACTCTGATATGTTTTCTTTTATACTCACTCCAATCTCTGTTTCTTTAAACTTACATTTACAAAAGAAAAAAAGAAAAAAAACAGACAAATATGCTACTTGTACATTACAAAAAGGATGGCAGTGGTCTACTGTCCCCCCATCTCCATGTCCTTCTCTCCTTCTCCATCTATGTCAGCTTCCATGCCAGTTCCCTCCATCTCCATCTCCATTTCTTTTCCATTTCTTTCCCCTTACCCTTCCCAGCCACCTCTGTCACTTCCTCCATCAGTGATCTCAACTCCTCCAGCTCTGGCATCTCCAGCTCTGACCCACTCGCATCCCATTCCTGGTCCTCCTGCTCCCACTGCTCCAGCTGGCTTGCAACCAGGAGGGCGATTGCCTCCTTGATATCGTGAAGGGCCACATTTTGGTTGGCAAGCCTCTGGGACTGCTGCCAGGTCACCAACGCAAGCTTCAGAATGAAGTTTCACTGCCCTGAAGGGCCAGCAACTGGACTCACCTCCATATCTGTCCTCATCTTCTTTCTCAGTGGCACTTCCACATATTCCCTCTTCCTCTTTGGTGCCATCATCTCCACCACCTCCTCATCGTCATCTTCATCTTCATCATCTCTGATTGGAGTCAGCCCCAGATGTTTGCAATGCATCTTGATTGCAGCACATGCCACACAGGACGTTGCCTTCTTCCTCAGTACCAGCATGCACTGAGTGTTCAACCAGATGCACCTCTTACAGGCGTTCTCTGGCTGTTCGACTTTCTTGTCCACCACCCTTGCCTTTCCCTTGCCCTTTGGATGGGGCTTGGGTTGGGCTGGTGCCTGCCCCTGCTCCGTGTCAGTGAACCTCCGGCCTATGGCAATAGCCACTTACCTCCGGCACCTTGGAGCATTGCTGTGCTGCAACCTCCTCAGCCCTCCTC